>BQNB010015285.1:0-73537 GCA_026074375.1 Tanacetum coccineum | reverse complement strand
GTAAATAGTGGAGGAAAGATATTAGCCATTGGTATGTGTTTAAATACACATACCTTTTACCTAATTAAACGAGCTAAAAAGACCAAAAATGACCAAAAACAGATAAAAATGCATTGTATATGTATATTTTGTGATTTGTGTCTTGCAGGTATCGGATATTCAACAAAAGGACAAAAATAAAGGCAAAATGGACAAAGCCGAGCACGGGAATGAAAAGAGCACGAAAAACTAAAGCCGAAGGCGTACCCATCTTATACGGACCAACCCGGACCCATTTTATTGGGCCGGGTCAACCCATTAATACCTTATAACATAAGCCTTAGTCCATTTACTAAACCTAAAAATCCAATCCATTAAAACCTAAAACCCTTTTATTATTTCCTGGTCCAATTCAAAATTAGAAAACCCAATTCCCGGTCAAAGCCCAAGTCAGATATAACACAAAAGGGTCAAACTTTACTGTTCATCTCTTTCACCTTTCCCTCCCTTTTCACCATTACCACACAGGGTAAATCAACCAAGTACTCGTCCAAAGTCTTCTAGAAGTACAATCCCCTAACACGTCTGACACGTTTGGGAGCCACGCTGGCAATCCCACATCATTTGATTGGATGATGGGACGTGTACACAATCCAACGGTCAAGATGATATGATTTGGAGACGGTTATTGATGGAGGGCCAAGATTAGAGGATTGAGGAGCGTCCTGAAGGCTAGAAGGTTCCTATCACTCCTATAAAAGGAGGCCTCCACACACAGAATGAGATGTGTAGGATTTTAGCTTAGCTTTTAGTAATTTAGTAGCTTATTGTAGCTTGTAGCTTAATTTTCATGTAACTTTCCTTTTCCAAGCATTGTAAACCTTTAAATTTTTAATAAAAGTCAGTTTTCATTTAATTTCATGTCCAATTCTAGTTTTTCCTTAATTCAATGTTGTTAAATTTGATCATAAGCTCCTAATAAGCTCTTATAAGCTCTGAATTACTACATAAGTTTGCTTATACTCAGTTTAGCCTTCAAAAGCTAAACTGAGTTTAGATTTTCACTTAAATCCTCCCCTAAATTACCTCAGCTTTTGATATGGATGATAAGCCAATTATGGAAGGGCTTATAGACCTTACTAGCTTGTGCAAACAAGCTAGAGCTTGTTGAAAATCTCTTTTGAGCATTTCAGATCCTTGTTTTAAGCTTGGTATCAAGGTACACTTCCTTTTACTCTTTCCAGCTTAATCTTTTGATATTGCTATTTTTTGCTTATTTAGCTTATAGTTCTGCTTATCTTATGCTTATTTATGCCTGTTTAGTTCTATATAAGCTTGTCTTATTCAGTTTATAGTTTAGCTTAGATTTAATCTTAATTTCCATAAATTCGTCATCATCTTAGTTAGAAAATAGCTTTTAGCCTAGCTTATTTCTAAGTGCTTATTTTTTAGTGTGTGCTTAATTGTTCTTTAATTGCCTTATGCTTAATCTGTTTTAGCATTTAAGAGCTTATTTGAATCTGTCTAAGCTTAAAATTGCTTTTAAAAGTTTTAAAGAGGTGTTTGGCATAAGGATTTTATTGTGGTAAAACAAGGTGAAAACTAGATTTGGTGCTCAAACAAGCTTTGGCAAGCTAAAATAAAGCCTAAAAGTCTGTTTTCTTAAGTTGTTAAAGTTTGGATCTTAGTTTTCTTAAGTTGTTAAAGTTTGAATCTGTGTTTTTTTTATTTCATAATCAAGCTTATTTTGCTTAGATCCTTACTAATGGCTTTTGGTGTTATTTTCAAGATTGATTTAGTCTAATAATGCAGTAGAATATAGTGGTATAAGTATGCAATTGTCTTCTGAGTTTTAGTCTTAATCTGTCATAGTTTATGAGTCTATTTTCAAAAACTTAAAGACTAGTTTTCAGTCAGATTTGGATAGCAATTCAAGGTTTAGATTCTAATTGAAATCTGTTTGAATTTGATGATTCTGAGCTTATTGTAGTTCTATCTAAATCTGTTTTGGAATTTTAGAAGTTATGGATTAGTTTTAGTCATGAGGATTTAGCTTTCAAGTTACCTGTCATCTCAAAAAGCTAAAAGCTATTAGACTAGATCTGCCTTTTTCATTGCCTTATTTCTAGCTTATCTCTTAATCATTTCCTTTGATTCCAGCTTATTTGAATCCTCTTAGTATTAGTCTTCATCTGTTTGAAGCTTTTGGCTCATGTTTAGAGCTTATATGTCCTTAATTCTAGCTTAAAATCTGTCATAAGTCTTAGAATTTGTTTTAAAAGTCTGCTGTGTTTTAGCTTATTAAGAGTTTTTCAGCTTATAATGTTTGCTTATTTTTGGTCTTTTTTTTTGCTTATTGAGTTCTAGGTTAGGACATTTAGCTTATTTAGAATTTGTCCTAGCTTATAGGGTCTTTTTGGCTTATTCAGTTAAGCTTAATAGCTCTTGTTAAAATTTTAAGCATTTTGCCCCTCTTAGTTAGCTATTACAGGATTATTTTGTTGAGGTTTCATAAAAGAAGTCCTTTTTTATTTAGTTTTGCTTTATTTTCACTTGGTCTTCGTTGTTTTAAAAAGAAAAATAAAAAAATGTTTTATTAAAAAAGAAAGGCCACAGGGGTCGAACCTGTGACCTCTCCTTCACAACCCCAACGCTTTAGCACACACACTCACTACCAACTGCCCTTGGGTCTTTTTCGATTAATACTTGCACTATTTAATTAATATAGTCAATCTTTCAATTTTAGCTTATTAGACTATTTTGCTTATTTACTGCTTATTTCTTCAGCCACTTTTCTAGTTTGTATTTCTTTCTTAGATTCTTCATAGTCTAAAGTAATTTTCCTAATTTTTCTAGATTTTTAATAATTAGTTTACTATTTTTAATATTTAATTTAGATTAAAACTGGTTTTTAATTCATAATAAATAAAATAAAAGTCAAAAAAAATATAACTCTTTTTTCTAAATTATTTTTAGTCATTTGGATTTATAAAAAATAACAAAAAACATTTGTAGGGTTAATATTTTGTATTTACGTGCTTAATGTCGCCGTTTTAAATTCCTGTTAACGTTTTTCATTAGTGCGTTAATTGTTTACTTGCTTCCTTTTGCGTTTTTTAGAATTAGAATAATCAAAAACTAAAGTACTTGATTTTCAAGCATCAACAAATATTTTTGTGGAATTCAATTTCATTTCTCGTCGGGATTCGACACTCTGGGAGATATTCTATTGTTTGGTCCTCAAGAAATTTTATATCTAAAGGAAACCTCTCTTTACTATAACTATTTGGTTATTTATTTTAGAATATACTATTTAATTATATATATATACAATTATTATATTCAAATTCAAGTTTTTGGCGCCGCTGCCGGGGAAGTGGTGAACGATTTTCGCGATGTATTTGAAGTTAGCACCTTGAAGATCCTTCCCCGTGAAGTTATCGTTTATAATTTTCTATTTTCTTTTATAAAACCATAAAAATACAAAAATATTTTGTTTTCAATTTATTTTATAAAATACCAAAAAAAAATTTGAAAAACATAAAAATCAACCGTTGTGTCACTTGAGAAAACGAGACTCACCCTTTAGATTTACAAACTTAAGACAGGTTTAAAGTGTGCCGATCCAACGAATTCCTTCGACCCGAAAGGAGAAGGTTTTTAAAACGCTTCGCGCTTACCCGCTCCTCCGCTTCTTTGTGCGTTTTTCTAAAGAGCTACCGTACACTTGTTCGATTATCGGTTACAAAAATATTTTCGTTTTATTTTTCTTATCTTGTTTTTAGTGCATGAGCACTCGCTCTAATTCTTCTAATCTATTTTCTCCCGCTTCGAGACCCCGAGATTCTTATTCGACGAAGGAATTTAGGGTGTAACGTCAATCTCTTTTCGACTTTGAAGATAGTTTATGAGCATTCCTTTCCATAATATACATTGGGACCGCTTCCTGCGGGGCCCCCTCTCCTAATTTATAATGGCTCTACCTCGGTGGTGGAGACACTAACGGGGCAAGCTCCCCGATCAATAGAGGAGTTGTGCCAACCATCTATAAATGGACGGGGCGGACCAATTGCCCCGATTCCAATTCAAGCAACGGATTTTGGACTTCGTCATCACATGATACAACAAGTTCAAAATACTTGCCAATTTCACGGATTATCGGGCGACGATGCCAATAGACATATTGATAATTTTTTGGAAATTACTCAACATATGAAGCAAAATGGGGTCTCCAATGACTCCCTTCGCTTGTCTCTTTTCCCATATTCCTTGACGCATCATGCTATCGCGTGGTATGATCGCCTTCCAAGGAATTCCATCCACTCTTTCGACGATATGATTAGGAAATTTCTCTTAAAATATTTTCCTCCTTCCATGGTAACTAAGTTAAGGAACGAGATCACGAAATTTGAGCAAAAACCGCACGGACATCATTATTTAAGGATAGGAGTGTTATAAATGGTCCATTGTTCTGGTAGACGGTACCTAACATAAAATGGCTTTGGTTACACTATTGATACGTTTTACAATGGTTTGACATTAAGTCGTCGGGACACCATCAATGCTGCAGCGGGAGGAACTTTTATGCAAAAGACACCGGAAGAATGTTACGAATTGATCGAGAACATGACCGCTCACCATAACCATTGGGACACTTCAGCAACTCGAGACGAGACGTCTAGAAATATCTCTTCTACTACTACTACCGAGAGTCCCGAAGTTGTTCGACAATTGGAATTAATGAATAGATTTTGTAGAATGATGAGAAAATACAATCATGTCAAATTTGTCCGTGAAGCAGAATGCGAGACTTATGGTGGTCCCCATTCCTTTATCGAGTGCCCAGCCGACGAGGGATAACTTAAGAGGACGCTTATGCTATACTTCGGGGTAACTTTAACTCGGGGGGGGTATTTCCTACCTACCGAAGGTGCTGATAATTTGCTTAGCTATCGCACGAAGAAACTACCTCAGGGACCACCCCGGTTTCAATCAACCGAATGTGCAAAATAATCAAAACTGATACAATCAAAATCAAAATCAAGGGAATTTTCAAGCCCCGAATTATCAAGCTCTAAACAATCAAGGAACAGGGCAAAATTTCAATCAAGGAAACAACAATTATCAAGATCCGAATTTTCAAACTCCGAATTATCAAGCTCAAGTTGGAACTTCAAACGAGTTAACAAACTACATGAAGAGTAATGAAGCTACGTTAAGAGCAATGCAACTCAAATGATGACATTGAAGACTAATTGCGAAATGAGTTCAAAATCTACGATTTGATGCAAGACCCAACAAAATAGAAAATCAAAACAATCAAATATATAAACTTAAAACTAATATGCATAATCAAATTTCATGGGGTTCGGGATCATTCCTAGATAATACCGTTGCTAACCCGGACGGTTGACGTTGAAAGATTTTCCACCCGAAGTGGTGTTGCTAATAATGGACCTCCTACAATTCCACCTACTCATTCTCCTCTCCCAAAGGAAGTGGAACGTGAAAACCGAGGCGACAAAGGACAAGGTGCAAAATACAAGTTTAGGAAGTACCGCACACGTCCAACCTCCGGTTGTCCAAGACCCGATTCCGGAGCCCGAAGTTGCTCCGAAGCCTAATCCTAAACCGTCAATACCTTATCCTTCGAGGCTTAACGACCAAAAGCTCCGTGAAAAAGCTAATAATCAAATGTTAAAGTTTCTTCAAATCTTTCAAAAATTACACTTCGATATTAGCTTCATGGATGCTCTTCTTCATATGCCGAAGCTTGCTTCTACGTTTAAGAGTCTTCTAAGTAATAAGGAAAATTGTTTTTTTGAATTAGCAATATACTCCGTTAATTGGGATATTTGTATCGGCAGGTTGCTCCTAAGAAGTTGCCCAAAAAACTTGGAGACCCCGTCAAGTTTTTAATCCCGTGTGATTTTTCAGAGCTAGATGAATGCTTAGCCTTGGCCGATCTTGGCGCTAGCATTAATCTAATGCCTCTTTCCGTGTGGAAACAGCTTTCGCTCCCGGACCTCACTTCGACCCGCCTTGACAACTAGTTACTTGAAAATCGATTCGGTTGCTCATCCACAATATAAAAAAAAAATGGGCTTGTCGCTAAAGATGTTTTTGTGAAAGTAGGAAAATTTTATTTTCCGGCGACTTTGTTGTAGTAGATTACGATGTTGATCCTCCTTTTATGGTTCCCCTCATCTCGGGGAGGAGACCTTTCTTGAGGACGGCAATAGCTTTAATCGCATGTTTACTCGTGAAGAAATTTAACCTCTCACGAGTTCGATGATGAGGCCATTACATGTAATTTCGGGCAAAGTTTGAGCTACTTCCGTTAGTTCATAACCGGTTAAATCAAGTCATGTCTATAGAACGTTGCTTTGTGAGGAGTATGTCAGAAGGTGCTCGGATTTTGGGATAATTCGTCAAGTGGAAATCCCACTCCTTCGGATCCTACTATCGCTTCTTCTTCCCCCTCGTTCACTCCTTTTGAAGGAGGAGATTTCATTTTGGAAGAAATTGAGACTTTTTACATTACCCCGGAAGCGATTTCTAATTTAGATTATGATTATTACGACACGGAGGGAGACATTCTTTACCTTGAAAAATTGTTAAATGAAGACCCATCTCCGACTCTCCCTCCGATGAAGAATGACGACCTTAAGCAAGTTGATGTTACTATGACGAAGCCTTCAAACCGAAGTACCTATGAAACTTCGATACAAGCTTATGGTTTTACCGTCGCATTATTTTTAAATATGCTTTTTAGAAGAGTATTGATTAGTTATCATCATAATTTCTAACAAGAATTAAAAAGAAGAAAGAAAAAGCCGCCCCTTTTAAAGGTTCTTTAGTCCAACAAACGGGCCTTCGCATGGAAAATTTCTGACATTTAGGTTATCAATACCCTTGTTTCTTGTACTCACTAGATCTTATTGGAATGACGATTTCAAACCGGCCGGGTTCAACATCAATGAAGGCGTGAGAATCCAAAAATTATTGAGGTTATCAAAAAAGGAAGTTATAAAACTCCTTGATGCCGGATTGATTTACCATATCTCCAATAGTTCGTGGGTGAGCCCCGTTCATTGTGTGCCTAAAAAGGGTGGCATGACCATAGTTGAAAACAAAGATAATGAGTTAATACCCACTAGGTTAGTTACGGGATGCGGACGTTTGTATCTGATTTTACTAAAAGCTTAATGATGCACACTCGTAAAGGACCATTTCCGTTGCCTTTTTATGGATCATAAATGCATAGTATATTTAGCAGGGAATGAATACTATTGTTTTCTAGATGGTTTCTCGGGATATTTTCAAATTCCTATTGACCCACAAGACCAAGAGAAGACCACCTTCACTTGCCCTTATAGGACGTTTGCCTACCGACGTATGCCTTTCGGTTTATGTAATGCTTCCGGGCACGTTCTAAAGGTGCATGATGGCCATTTTCCACGATATGATCGAGGAAATAATGGAAGTCTTCATGGACGATTTCTTGGTCTTCGGGGATTCTTTCTCGTCTTGCCTTTCCCATTTAGACAAAATGCTAAAACGGTGCGAAGAAACCAACTTAGTTCTAAATTGGGAGAAGTGCCATTTCATGGTTAAAGAGGGCATAGTCCTCGGCCATAAGATTTCAAAGTCCGGGATTGAGGTCGACCGAGCTAAAGTTGATGTTATAGCTAAACTCCCTCATCCGACTTCCGTTAAAGGTGTTCGAAGTTTTTTAGGGCACGCCGGGTTCTACCGTCAATTTATTTAAGATTTTTCTAAAATCACCTGGCCGATGACCCATATTTTATAAAAAGAAACCTCGTTTGTTTTCTCAAAAGAATGTATTGAAGCGTTTAATATACTTAAAAAGAAGTTATACGAAAAGCCCCGTATTTTAGGATCTGCCCCCGATTGGACCTACATTTGTAAATTATGTGTGAGTAGTGATTATGCGGTCAGGTGCGTTCTTGGGGCTACGAAAGACCAAAATTTTCAGCCTATACACTGGCAAGGTAGCCACATGAAGGATAATGCTCAAGCACATTACACTACAACAGAAAAAGAGTTATTAGCCGTGGTGTATGCTTTCGAGAAATTCTGGCCTTACTTAGTCTTATCAAAGACCATAGTGTGTACAGACCATTCGGCTCTCAAGTATCTTCTTACTAAGTAGGATGCTAAGCTGAGATTACTCTGGTGGATTTTCCTACTCCAAGAATTTGATGTCATTATTCGTGATAAAAAAGGAGCGGAGAATCTCTTGCTGGCCGGACCATGTGTCTAGATTAGTGGAATCCTAATCAAGGTGATCTTGACGGAAAAAGGAAAATAACCATAAACATTTTTCCTCTCGAGACCCTTGGAATGATATATTTTCATAATGATTTAAGTACCTATGGTTTGCCAACATTGTCTAAATTACACATGTGCGGGAATTTTGTAGTAAAAAGTGATGTCGGTCCAAACAAAAGAGTGAAGAAAAATTCTTTAAGGACATAAAGCATTATTTTTGGGACGACCCCTCTTGTTTAAGATTTGTGTGGATCAGGTGCGATTTAGACGGTGTGTTTCACAGACAATAAAGCCGTTGTATCCTCACCGGCTTGCCATAATGGACCACCGGGGTGGGGGACATCTTGAGTGCGAAACTACACGCTAAGAAAGTCTTCTATTCCGGTTTCCTATTGGATAAAAATTTAACCGCGATGCCACAATGACATTGAGTTTATAGTACATGTAATTCATGTCTAACGTCAGGCAAAAATCTCGCAATAAAGTCGTATGCCTTAAAATGAAATTCATTGTATGGAAGTTCTTTGACGTGTGGTGGCAATCGATTTATGGGATCGTTACCGTCTTCTCAGCAGGGAACAAGTACATTCTCGTGGCCGCTTTCGATGTACTTGTCACTCAATGGGTTGATGCAAAATCGCTACCCCAACTTATGATTGCTCGAGTTGTTGTATAAATTCTTTGATATCTCTTTTTGCCCTATTTGGAAACTCCCGTGCTTATAATTAGTAATCGTGGGCGGTACTCACTTTTGTAATGATCAATTTGCAAAAGTTATGCTTAAGTATGGAGTTACTCACCGTCTTTCTACCGCGTATCATCCACAAACGAGTGGACAAGTGGAGGTTTCAAATCGTGGTTTGAAACGTATTTTGGAAAGGACCGTAGGTGAAAACCGTTGAACTTCTTGGTCTGATAAGTTAGATGATGCATTATGGGCCTTCCGTACCGCTTTCAAAACACCCATCGGGTGCACTCCTTATAAGCTCGTGTACGGAAAGGCTTGCCATCTTCCTTTCGAAATTGAACACAAGGCCTATTGGGCCTTAAAAGTCCTGTAATTTTGCCTTAAGACCGCGGGTGTTCACCGGAAGAAGAAAGTGCAAGATGATATGAATTAAATGAACTCCCGAGATCAAGCTTATGAGAAATCTTTAATCTAATAAGAGGAAAACGAAGAGATGTTTCATGATTCTAAGATTAAAAACCGCGTTTTCAACGTTGGTGATCGGGTTCTTCTCTTTAATTCTCGATTAAATATTTTCTCGGGCAAGCTCAAAATCCGTTGGACCGGACCATTCACCATTGCTTAAGTTTTCCCTTAGGGAACCATCGAGTTTATCTCAAACACAAATGACCAAAATTTCAGGTGATCAGTCATAGACTTAAAAATTATTTTGGAGTGTGGGGACATACCACAAATGTTGTACCGGATATCCAACTTTTCCCCATGGACACTAAATTCGGCGGTTCGAGTCAGGCTTGTGACTTGGTTATCACAAAATAAGCGCTTCGTGGGTGCGAACCACATGTCTTATCCTTGTAGTCGTATATTAGTTAATTGTTATTAATAAGTGTGGATGTGAGGAGGCTCGCCTCTTCCTTTCTCGTGTTTTCATGTTTTGTGTGTTTTATGTCCAGGATTGCCCGGATTATGAAGACTCTCGTGCTCGTGGTTTTGTCCATCGTCCACTCGATCTTCAATCCTTCGCATGCTTATATATGGGAATCTGATATCCTAGAATCTTATTGATTTAACGTTTATCTATTAGCATCCTTAATAATAAACGGCTTTTAGATTTGCGTAGAGACCCCTTAATATTTGGATTATGCCTTGAAATTAGTATGGGGGTGACAGTCTCACATTGAGGACAATGTGTAGTTCTAGTATGGGGGGATCTTTCGATTTGATCTTACTTGCATTTGCCTTGTCTTCACGTAACCCTATTTTTCCACCAAAAATAGCAAAAATATGCCAAAATTAAAAAAATTCAAAAATAGAATAAGTGTTTTGACACAAATTTTGTCTTTTTAAGGTATAAATTTTGACTTGATCGAGCATGTTGCGCTCTAGCTTGCCCCCTTTAACCTTATTATAATTTTTAACTTTTGTTAGGCTTTTATAATAGAAGCTTTAAAACGTGAATTCTACTGAAAAGAGTAGAGTTTGCAAGTTTCCTGATAGACTTTAAATCATGCAAAGGCTTATTTTATTAGACTAAAGCAATTCGCGGAATCTTTTTATTAAAGTTTTAAATTTGCGAAAAGAACGGAAAATATGAATAGAGTTTTATATAAGTTTAGATGTTAAACATTGAGTAGGTTGGATCTCTTTAAGGCTCATAGAAGTTAATTGTGGCTTTTTGCTCCCAACTAGCTTAATAAACATTATATAATTGTGAATAAATAAAGTTACTTTAGGTTTTGCGATTTTTTTTTTAGTTTAGATCACTTAGTAGAGATTCCTTTCTAGTGAATAAGTAAGGTTACACTTCGAAGGTTTTGTCAGTGTTGTGGGAGGGGAATAGGCTACGATTCCTGACGGCTCTGCTACCGTTGTTAGGTAGTTAAAGACACGGGGATTGAAATTTGGCTAACCAATAATAATAATGTTATGTAATAAACCGAAGCTGAAATAAGATCACTACCTCTTACCGGCTCACAACCGATGTGGTAGTCGTTTAAAGGGTGGAGGTAATAATAATAATAAAAACTGTGGGCTGATAAAAGTTTATTGCCTCTTGTTAGGCTCACAACCGATGTGACAGTCTTCTAAATAAGGCACATAGTAATAATCCAAGACTGATAAAAGTTTGTTGCATCTTGCCGGCTCACAACCGATGTTGCAGCCTTCAAAAAGGTCGAGGCATCACCGAGGATGAAATAACCCACTCCTGGACCATGGTCGGCTCGCATACCGATGTGGCTGTTGTTTAAAGGACCAAGGTTTAATAATGTTGCAACAATAATAATAAAGCCAAATTTCGACTCCGAGGTTATCTAAAAAGGATAACCCCTAAATCATGCGAAATTAGAACCTTAATGTGGACCTTATTCTCACCATATCGTCTCTTTAGGAAAGGATTTCAAACTAATTGTGGTCTAAACCTGTTTATTACTTTATTTGAATAAGACATTAATTTATTTGTCACAAATAATAATAATAAAATACTTTTGAGCGATCTACGGCAATAAGGGAGCGGAAAGTAGCTATGCATCCACAATTAGCTTTTATGAGTAGTGTTAGCATCTTTAACTGTGTACTTAACTAATGATTTCGTTTTCAGGCTTGGTCTTGGGGGGGTTGGTTAATTCCGGTTGATAAAATCAAGGACGATGAATTTATCCTTTTTAGTGTTTCTTGTTCCGTGAAGTTATGATATGTATGAATGTTAATAATAAATGCATAAAAATGGTAAAACGGGGGGCTTTTCAAAACTAGTGATTTCTTAATCCCCTTAGATGAACACTTAGCTACTTTTTAAGGTAATTAGTCTAAGGGGGTTGAAATTTTTAGTTTTAAGTGTGTATTATTGAATTGCATTGAGGACACGGGGCATTAGCTTTAGTATCGGGGGATTTTTTTTTATATGTGTTTAATCACATATCATTTAACCTTATTAAAATGAGCTTAAAAGACCAAAAATGCATGGAAAATACATTGTATATGTGTGTTTTGAAATTTGTATTGTGCAGGTAACAGATATTTAATAAAAGGACAAAAAACAAAGCAAAATGGACAAAACCAAGCACGGGGATGGAAAGAGCGCGAAAAACCGAAGCCGAAAGCATACCCATCTTCTATGAACCAACCCGGGCCCATTTTAGTGGGCCGGGTCAGCCCACTAAGACATATACCACACTAAATATAAGCCTAATTCACTTATATAATCCATGTCCAAAATCCATAAATCCTATAACCCTTTCCTGGCCCAAATAAACGAATCCAAGCCCAACACCCTTTTTATAAGCCTGGTCAAAGTCAAAGATATAACAACAGGTCAAACTTACTGTTCTTCACCCTCTTTCCCTCCCACACTTTTACGCAGAGCTCAAACATAAGAAGGGTAAATTCAAGCCGTTAACCCACACACCCATCTTTCTAGAAGGATTACTAACACCCTCTGACATCCTCATTAGCCACACTAGCAATCCCACATCACCCTATTGGCTAATTAGACGTGTACTTGATCCAACGGCTCAAAGATTAAAGATTAGAGGCGGTTATTGATAGAGGGAAAGATTAGAGGGATGGGGGATAGAGAGGAGTCATGAAGGATATAAGGTTCCTCTCACCCCTATAAATAGAGGGCTTGATCATACAGTAGAGGCGTGTAGGATTTTATCTTAGCTTTTAGTAATTTAGTAGCTTATTGTAGCTTGTAGCTTAATTTTCATGTAACTTTCCTTTTCCAAGCATTGTAAACCTTTAAATTTTTAATAAAAGTCAGTTTTCATTTAATTTCGTGTTCAATTCTAGTTTTTCCTTAATGCAATGTTGTTTAATTTGATCATAAGCTCCTAATAAGCTCTTATAAGCTCTGAATTACTACATAAGTTTGCTTATACTCAGTTTAGCCTTCAAAAGCTAAACTGAGTTTAGATTTTCACTTAAAATCCCTCCTAAAATTACTCAGTTTTGTTATGGATGATATGCCAATTAATGGAAGGGGCTTATAGACCTGTTCTAGCTTGTTGAAAAGCTCTTTTGAGCATTTCAGATCCCTGTTTTGAGCTTGGGATCAAGGTACACTTCCTTTTACTCTTTCTAGCTTAATCTTTTGATATTGCTAATTTCTGCTTATTTAGCTTATAATTCTGCTTATCTTATGCTTATTTGTGCCTATTTAGTTCTATATAAGCTTGTCTTATTCAGTTTATAGTTTAGCTTAGATTTAATCTTAATTTCCATAAATTTGCCATCATCTTAGTTAGAAAATAGCTTTTAGCCTAGCTTATTTCTAAGTGATTATTTTTCATTAGAGTGTGCTTAATTGTTCTTTAATTACCTTATGCTTAATCTATTTCAGCATTTAAGAGCTTATTTGAATCTGCCTAAGCTTAAAATTGCTTTTAAAAGTTTTAAAGGGGTGTTTGGCACAAGGAATTTTAAACTGCTTATGTAGCTTTGGGTTTTCAAGTCAATTTAAAAAAGCTTTAATTAGGTCTAAAAGATGGTTTTAATAAGCTTAGAGTTGTATTTGTCAAGTTTTTAAGTCTTTGTTATCAAATGTGCCAATATGCAGTTTTGAAGTTTGATCAAAAAGCTCATTAGCCAATTTTCTTAAAAAGCTTATTTAAGTTGTGGTTTTTGTGTCTATATAAGTGTCTTATGCACCTGTTTTCTAAATGCAACTTGTGCATCTGTTTTGGGTTCCAATTTGTGGTTTATGCCTTTTAAGAATTTTTAGCCAAATCAGTTTAGTGCATGTTCTTAAAAAGTCAGATTTGGATAGCAATTCAAGGTTTAGATTCTAATTGAAATCTGTTTGAATTTGATGATTCTGAGCTTATTGTAGTTCTATCTAAATCTGTTTTGGAACTTTTAGAAGTTATGGATTAGTTTTAGTCATTAGGATTTAGCTTTCAAGTTGCCTGTCATCTCAAAAAGCTAAAAGCTATTAGAGTAGATCTGCCTTTTTCATTGCCTTATTTATAGCTTATCTCTTAATCATTTCCTTTGATTCCAGCTTACTTGAATCCTCTTAGTATTAGTCTTCATCTGTTTGAAGCTTTTAGCTCATGTTTAGAGCTTATGTGTCCTTAATTCTTGCTTAAAATCTGTCATAAGTCTTAGAATTTATTTTAAAAGTCTGCTGTCTTTTAGCTTATTAAGAGTTTTTCAGCTTATAATGTTAGCTTATTTTTGGTCCTTTTTGCTTATTTAAGTCTAGTGTTAGGTACATTTAGCTTATTTAGAATTTGTCCTAGCTTATAGGGTCTTTTTAGCTTATTCAGTTAAGCTCAAAAGCTTGTTAAATTTTTAAGCATTTATGCCCTATTAGTTAGCTTATTACCAGCTTATTTTGTGAGTTTCATAAAAAAAATCCTTTTATTAAGTTTGCTTATTTTCACTTGGTCTTTCATAGTTTCAAAAAGAAAAATAAAAAAATGTTTTATAAAAAAGAAAGGTCACAGGGGTCGAACCTGTGATCTCTCCCTTTCACATAACGCCTCAACACAACACTCTACTACCAACTGCCCTTCGATTAATACTTGCACTATTTAATTAATATAGTCAATCTTTCAGTTTTAGCTTATTAGACTATTTTGCTTATTTACTGCTTATTTCTTCAGCCACTTTTCTAATTTGTATTTTTCTTAGATTCTTCATAGTCTAAAGTAATTTTCCTAATTTTTCTAGATTTTTAATAATTAGTTTACTATTTTTAATATTTAATTTAGATTAAAACTAGTTTTAATTCATAATAAATAAAATAAAAGTCAAAAAAATATAATTCTTTTTTCTAAAATTATTTTTAGTCATTTAGGATTCATAAAAAAATAAAAATTTAGGGTTAAATTTTTATTTACTTACTTAAATGTCGCGTTTTTAAATTCCCGTTAACGTTTTTCATTAGTTGCCTTAATTTTTTACTTGTTTTTTCTTGCTTCCCTTTGCATTTTTAGAATTAGAAATCAAAAAACAAATATACTTGATATTCAAGCATCAAACAAAATATTTCCGTGAATTTCAAATTCAGTTCTCGTCGGGATACGACACTCGGGATATATACTATTGTTTGTCCTCAAGCAATTTTATATTAAACGGGAAACTCTCTATACTATAATTAATTTGAGATATTTGGGATATATATTTTATTATATATAGACGATTTAGATCGAATCACGTAATCAACAAGTCTCAGCAACAGCATTAGCAACACCACGATACTCAGCCTCGGCATTGGAACGAGAAAGCGTCGGTTGACGCTTCGAGGACCAAGAGAGGAGGTTGTTGCCAAGAAAAACACAGTAACAAGAGGTCGATCGCCGAGTATCCGGACAACCAGCCCAATCTGCATCTGAATACGCAACCAAATCTGTAGTGGATGACGAAAATAACTGCAAACCATAATCCAAGGTACCACGAACATAGCGCAAGATCCTTTTGAGAGCAGAGAAATGAGGCTCTTAAGGATCATGCAAATGAAGACACACCTGTTGGACAACATATGAGATATTTGGTCTAGTAAATGTAAGATACTGGAGAGAACCTGCTGGACTCCTATATAAAGTCGGATCAGAAACAACAGCACCTGTAGCACCTAGTTTAGACTCTATATCAATAGGAGTCCGACTGGAATTACAATTAACCATACCAGCTCGCTCAAGAGTCTCAACAACATATTTCTTCTGAGATAAAAACATACCAGATGAATCCCGTGTAACAGAAATACCCAAAAAATAATTAAGGGAACCCAAATCAGTCATAGCAAACTCCGTATGTAATGAACTAATAATTTGCTGTAAAGACATGAGAATAAACTGTAAGCACAATATCATCCACATATAATAATAAATAAGCTGTATCCATCCCCTGTCTGTATATGAATAAAGATGTGTCACAACGACTATGCTGAAAACCCATACGTGTAATATATGAGGCAAACCGCTGAAACCAAGCTCGCGAGGCCTGCTTGAGCCCATAAAGGGATCGTGTAGCAAGCATACATGATCAGGATGAGCAGAATCCCAAAATCTGGAGGCTGATGCATATAAACTGTTCCAAACAAATCCCCATGCAAAAAGGCATTCTTGACATCAAGCTGATGAATCGGCCAATGTCTAGAAGCAGCTAAACTAAGAACAATGCGAATCGTCCCCGGTTTAACAACATGGATAAAGGTCTCATCAACATCAACCCCCTTCAACTGAGTACTACCATTCGCCACAAGACGAGCCTTGTAGCGACTAAGCGTACCATTAGCTAAATGCTTATGACAAAAAAGCCACATATAACGAACAATGTTGGTATCTGGTGGTCGAGGTACCAAAGTCCAAGTGTTGTTTTTAATAAGTGCAGTGTATTCATCACGCATAGCATTTTGCCAATTCGGATCACTAAAAGCATCACGATAAGATTTGGGTAGAGGTGAAACGGAAGACACATGTAAATTGAGACGTTCAGGAGGACGATTAAACCCGACACGAAAATGCGTGACCATGGGATGAACCGACGCAGGATTAGGATTCATGGGAGTAGGTGGAGCCGTGGGGGTATTTTGGTTACCAAAAGGCATGTGGGCTGCGTGAGTAGGAGGGGAGTCCAAATGAGTGGTAGGGGTAGTAGGTTGGGCCGAAAATGGTGTAGTGTGGTGTTGGGCCAAAAATGGTGTAGAAATGTTCTGGTGGGCCAAAACTGGTGAGGATGGATGTGTGAGTTGTTGGGCCAGATTGTCATGGGCCAATATGGTGGAGTTGGTAGTATCGGGTTGCTCATTTGGAACAATAGGTTGTATATTTGGAGGTACAACACCGGGTAATGGGGGAGGAAGAATGTCAAGAGAATCGTCTAGGAAAGTATAACGAGGGGTATTGTTAGGTTTAATGGTACCATAAGGGAACACCGTTTCATCAAACGAAACATGTCGGGAGATTTTTTTTTTTTTATTATTTTGGAGATCAAGGCATCGGTAACCACGGTGATTGGAAGCATATCCCAAAAGATGCAGGGTATGGCACAGGGTTCAAGTTTGTGAGCGAGATATAGGTGAGGGTAACACAAGCAACCAAAGGTACGTAAAACACTATAATTTGGGTCGCTACCAAAAAGACGAGTGTAGGGAATTTCATTGGAAATTACGGTAGAGGGTAAAATATTGAGTAGGTAAGTGGCCATGTTAAGGGTTTCGACCCAAAAGGTGGGTGGTAAATTGGCAAGAATAAGTAAAGTGCGTATGAGATTGTTGAGTGTACGAACCATACGTTCGGATTTACCATTTTGTTGGGAGGTTTTAGCAAATGAAAAACAAAATTGAATTCCATTATCATAAAAAGTTTATGAAAGGCACCATTATCAAATTCGCCACCATGGTCACACTGGAATGACTTAATTTCACACTTAAACTGAGTTTGCACATAGTTACGAAACAACACAAATTTGGAGAGGACATCAGACTTATGAAGCAATGGATAAACCCAAACAAATTGCGAGTAATGGTCAAAAAACAAGACATAATATTTAAACCCGGACAAACTCGGAATGGGTGAAGTCCACACATCCGAATGAATAATATCAAAACAAGAATTAACCACAGTATCAGAACGAATAAATGGGAGCCTCACATGTTTGCCAAGCTGACAAGCATGACAAAGAACGGGAGGCTTCTCTTTATTACATGAAATGAAATTAGAAGAAACAAGACGTCGTAACACTTCACTTCCTGGACGTCCAAGTCGTTGATGCCACATATGTTAACTGACAAGTAACGCAAGCGGAAGAGGAGATGGAGATGTGACCGGGTAGAGATCCCCCGTGCTATCATATTAGAGAAGCACCCGACGAGTTGTGAAGTCTTTAACAGAAAAACCAAACGTGTCAAATTCAATAGTGAAATTATTATCACGAACAAACTAACGCACTGAAATCATTTTTTTAACAATATGAGGTGTGATAAGGACATTATTAAGGGGAAGAGATCCATAATTAGTTGGCAAAACACTATGGCCCACATTGGTGACGGGTATGTTGTGACCATCACCAACCGAGACAGACGAATACATGCAATTATTAAAAACCTCACTAAGACTAGTAATAGAAGAGTTAAGGTGAGTACTCGCACCTGAGTCCATATTCCATGCACTGCTAGCAGGGTCTTGAAGAGTCTCAGCATTAAAGGTATGCGGTAAAGAAGTAGCCTGACCCGCAACAGTATCGGACTGAGGTGTACTACTCGGCTGCAAAGGTTGGGTCATGGACTGCACTTGGTGGGCCTGTGGTAGTGTATAAGCGACTGGATAGTAATATCTAGGGGGTGGGCTGGAAAACCTGGTGGGCCAGTCATAGAAAGTGGGCCAGTATTAAAAGCAACAGTAGGTGGGCTTGGACTTGGCAATGTGGAACCGGTTGAATTATTAACTGACACAGTGTCTAACTTTTGTAACATGGATTTCAAAAGTATAGTTGTGTCATCATGAACCCTACGTCCCTTAGTAGTATCATTAGGAGTAGTACCCAATTTTGCATTTGCATCATGGACATACCGACATGCATCACCAAACCGACAAGTGCCTCTAGCAAAATTAAAACAAGGTCGCCAAGACTTAGCTTGAGGCGTAGTAGAGGATCGACGGTTAGTACCTGAATCAGCCATAAGAACCATATGAGAAGATGAGTCCACGAGTGAAGGAACCGCCAGGGATTTCAAACGCATCTCTTTGGTAATCAATAAGGAACACACCGTTTTGAGATCCGAAAAGGTAGTTTAGTAATGCATGTAACCACAAACTTGATTGTATTTCTCCGGAAGACATGCAAGGGCATAATGAACAACATCGTCATCGAGAACGGGTGAGTCAAGGCTTGCAAGAATGGTCATAAGGAACTTAATTTTCTGAAAGTAGGCTTCGATGCTTAAGTCACCAAGGCTTATCGATCGAAGTTCCATCTTCAAGGCCGAAGTGCGGGATCGTTTGTTGTCTTTAATAAGATCACTAATAAAGTCACATGCCTATTTAGCCGATTTAGGTCTTGCAACCACTAATCATTTTTTAAGTGCGTCTGACATAGTTGAAAAGATCTAAGAGAGGATGATCTTGTCAACCTTTATCTCTTCCGGTGTGAGAGGAGTAGGAGTATTGTTAGAGACCCCACTATGATTGCCAAGAATGTATTTATAGACCTCATAACTTTCGCATAGTTGAACAAAAAAGAATCCCATGAACCGTAATTCCAATCACCAAAGTCTAGCTTCACGGGGACCCATGTGAGGAGGTAGTGGTGCGTGACAAGAGCTAAATTGTCCGAGAGGGGGGTAGCAGCAAGAGTAGCATCCTATCCGGTCATAATGAATGATTTGAGGGCAGGTGTACATTAGGGTTTTGAACATATGTAATTAAGGTGGTGATCTGAGATAACACGTAGCAACCAAAATAATGGAAAAACTAAATGAAAGACGTGACCGAGCACGTAATCAGTAATAATGGAACAACATGACCTTTGCACGTTCCTTAAATATGCGTGACCTTGGACGCTATGTAAACAAAAAAAAATTAAACTATGACCTAAGCACAGAATAAACGACAAGTTTTGAGAGGGGCAAAATGGTGTTTAGGATCGGTGGATTTTTAGGGTTTGAGGGCTCGATACCATGAAGGTAGGGTAAGCTGTTATGTATTACAATATGATCACGATACAATATATAAGAGTTACATGACTATTCTAGAAGTGGGCTTGAGCCCAAGAAACTAATGTACACAAATAATATGGGCTAACACAAATAACACATGTTTTTTACGTTATGTAGGCAGTTTTGTAATATAAAAAGGAACATTAAACATATTATTAAAAAATTATTTATGCTACATTATTATATATGTAGACTTTTCAAAATAAAAAGCTTAAAATTTTAAGCAACACACTTACTAATAATGAATTATTTTAGTTTTTTAATAAAATAAATAGCTTGCACCGTACTAATAAATAAAAATAACACACTAAACTTGTACACATTACACATCATTTTAATGTTAGAAATTGAAAAAAAAAATTACTATCCCTTTTCTGTTATCATTTTAAACGTTTAGCTTTAGAAAAAAAATATTATGTGAACTCAAAAAGATATATACAATAGTTTTTTCGAATACTATGCATCGCTTTCGTTAGGCGCGGACACTCACAGACACGCAACACAGTCGATAAAGATATCATCATAAAAACGTATAATCGAAAGACATTCGCTCGTCAGAAAATTTAGAAAAAATTACACGTTTCGTCCCTATGGTTTATACCAAACATCACGTTTCGTCCCTATTTTGGATGGTCGTTAGTTTTTGTTGTTAAGTCTCATGGGTGGAGGGGTAGCATTGTCTTTTCAAGTTTTGTTGACTCCTATTTAATACTCCTCTCACCTGCACCACTTTCACACACACTTAACACAAACAAAACCCCCAAATCGGATCAAAACACATAGAACACAAAAAAATTAAAAAAACCTAGAACACACACAATGGTTTTTTGCTCGTGTGGTCGACTTGCTGTAATCAAAACATCTTGGACTGATGGTCATCCAGGTCGTCGTTTCTATGCTTGCCCCATACAGGTAAGATTTTGTAACCTTAAAAATCTAATCAATTTATTAATTATACCTATTATCTTTCTACAGGGACCATGTTGTAGATGGATAGATTGGGTTGATCCACCAATGTGTCCTCGTTCTATTCAAATCATACCTGGGTTGCTTAGGGCTAGAAACAGGAATGAAGCTTCCATCTAAGAATTGACAAATGAAGTTTCAAAGCTTAAAAAGTACTTGATGATTAGTTGGTTAGGGTTTGTTTCTGTTTTATTATTTTACAGCTTGGCCTAAGAAAATAATGTAAAGGTCATATGTGATTCTCATAATGTATGATGGATTTTGGGTGAATTAATGCAAAATATTAGCCATCTTATGTTACCTTTTGTTTGGTTTGTGTCTAGATTGGTTAATTTAACTATTGAAAGTCAAACATCATCAAAATCAAGAGTGTTATACACTGGTTAACTAAAGAAGCACAAAGACACTAATGCTTTGACATTAAAAAGTCATAACCATACAAAACATACCATACAAATGTCAATTACAATACTGTCAACACATTGACTTAAGGAAGTCTGAAACATAAATACTGAGTTCAAAAGATACTAGTTTAACATAACACAATCATGAAATACTAAAACAGAAATAAAAATGGGGGTCTTTCACTTTTTCTTTTGCTTCTTTCCTGAAGTAGAACCAACACTTGTTGCTTGTTTCTTCTTTGCATATGCAGTTGAAAATGGTTTACATGCATTAGCAGATCTTGTTGCCTACTTCTTCTTTGCAGGTACAGTTGAGGGTGTGGTACTTGCATCAGATGGAATTTTTCTAGTACCAGCAACAACATTAGTTGTCCTTTGAGATGTACTTGTGCCTGGATCCTTTTGGCCTTTACAAGATCTAGAGTTGTGGCCAAGATTTCCACATTTGAGACATGTCACAGTTTTATATGCCCTAGACATCTTTCCATCCTTCACCATTTGAGCCTTTTCTTCCTTTGTTTTTCTCCTATTTTTCCCTGGCCTTCCAACTGGAGTGTTATGTTTTGGTGGGGTGAGTGTTGTAGGAATTTGAGATTTCTTCCACATGACCTACCATTCAAACATCCTAGAGTGTAACTGTATGTGTGTTTCCAAGTAGCTGACCAATAACACTTATGGACCCATTCTTCAGGTATGCCCACCTGAATTCCATTAAGTGCCATGTTGTAGTTGACTACTATAGCATGTGCACAAGGGATGCCTGTTAACTCCCACATCCTATAACTACAAACCTTGTTAACCACATTAACCACACACTGATTACCTTGTTGGCCCTTTACCTCATACTCTTCACCCCCATTCCACCCAACTGTGTAGTTATTAGCTCTGTCCATAGCTATTTTCAATAACTTAGTTGCACTAGGGGTAAGTGGTCCATCTGTTTTTTAATCACGGCAATAACATTCACCATCCTTCTCATTTGGTATTCCCTAATGTATTCTAAAGCTGTGATTATTGGTGCATCCCTAGCATCTAAAATCTTACCATTGAAACATTCACACAAATTATTCAACAAGATGTCTGATTTAGCTCTACCTGTTATTTAGCATTCTGAATGTTAATAAGTGTATGTCTAAGTACTATCTAAGTTAAATGGAGTTAAAAGTAAAGTGTGTTTACCTGAGAAATGGGATCTGGACCAAGTATGAGGAGGAATTTTAGCCAACCATTCAAAGGCTTCTTTGTTAAACTGTTTCAACTCCTCCATAGCCCTATCAAAATATGGAACTGTTGTTGCAGATGCACATCTCCATAAGAGTTCTTTATAAGCCTGGCCATTCCATTTGGTCTTCATGTTTTCATGGATATGCCTAAGGCAACTCCTATGCTCTGCACATGGGAAAACATTGGCCATAGCAATAGCCAAACCCTGTTGAAAAAGAGATAGTGGTAGGGTATAAAATTATTAGGGACCATTGTTGTTATAAAAAAGTCAAATGTTGAAAAAGATAAAGTGTTGTTACCTTCTGCCTGTCACTGATAAAGGTGAAATTAGATTCTTTGGTCATTCCAAGATCACCACCAAGACATTCCAAAAACCATGTCCAAGAACATGTTGTTTCTTTCTCCACAATGGCATATGCTAGTGGATATATTCCATTATTAGCATCAAGTCCAATAGCAGTCAACAGTTGACCTGGATAAGGTCCTTTCATAAATGCACCATCAAGTCCCAACAAATCTCTGCCACATGCCTTGAAACCTTTCTTTAGTGGACCTAAACAAATGTAGATCCTCTTGAACATTCTTGTATTTAGATCAGATACTGAATCTCTTTCAACTTCAATCTTTATTGTTGTATCAGGATTTGCCCTTCTCAATTCTAAACAGTAATCCCTCAACATGGTATATTGTTGACTATAATCTCCTTTAACTTGATTCAGAGCAGCTGCTTTAGCCCTAAAAGCCTTCTGTCTAGACACACCTAGTTCATACTTCTGTTGCAATTCAGCTTGCAGAGCTCTGATGGTTCTTTTTTTTTGTGCGTACACCTCCACTATACTAGACGTCTACATTGATCCAGTGTACACACACACACTTTTCTGGATGCCCAAAACAATATGCCTAGACCCCTTATAGCATAAGGAGTCAAGGCATTTACATGAAACGATTAAAAAATAATAATGACGACATATTTAGTTGACCAAATTAAATATACATCTTTGACCAAGATTCTTTCATTTTTGACCAAAATTTAAATATTCATCTGTTGACCAAATCTTCATTTTGATCACATTAAAATATCGATCTTTATCTCTTCATCATTATCTCTTTTTGACCACTCTTTATATGTCCTTCTACATCATGTAGATCCCACATGACTTGACTTTGGTCCTTTTGTTCTATCTTGTTTCTTGTCGTGTTTTTTGTCTTATCAACGTAAATATAATCCCCCAAACAATCTTCCCCTAGGTGAGAATACAAAACCAAATAAGCACGAACTTCCCTTTTTGTGAGTTGATATATGAATGAACTTCCCCTTAATCCACACTATACCACCAAGATTCAAACAAGTTTGCAATCATCAAATCTTCTTCCCTTTTTGTCAATATCAAATTAGGAACTAAGTATGCAACTTTAGATCTTCACAACCACAACCCAATATTACACTTCCAGAATCCAAGTATTCCCAATGACCCAAATTTCCCTCCATTACGCACCTTAAGAAAAATGAACTTGAGCAGTAGAACCTTACACTAGCAGTAGTAACAAAGCTAGCAATTAGTAAAAACCATCATCTTGAATGTAACATATAATGGGTAAACCCATTTTAACATTTAGCTACCCCTGAAGTCCCCCAATGTTAACCATTTCTTGAATCTTCAATTATTTAGGCTCTATGTAATGAGTACTGATGAAGAAAAATTAATAGTATAACGAACATGATGTAGAAATAGAGATATCGCCAAATTTGTATCTTTGTCTTGCCCGAAAAATGATAAGAACTCATAATCTTCTTCTTTTCTTGCGTTTATGTGGTAACCTCGATCTCTTGATAAAGCCGCATAGCCTATACATGAGTTCACTAAGCCAAGTGGATAGTAAATACTGTGAGTACTACAATGTTATCTCCTTACATCAGGTAAAAACTAGTTTTATCAAGTCTTCATCATAAACCGTATATAACCAAGCAAGTTATCTCCAAGTCCAAAAGATATAATAAGAACACACATCTGAAAATCCACTTCATCTTCAAATAAGCAATAAACAATCATCTTCGTAATCAATTAATCAATAAATCACCAAAACAAGCCTTTTATTCAATTAAGAACCAAAAACTAATTATACCAAGAAACCCTTGAATAATAACAATACTTGAAGATCCGTATTGCTGACCAAAAAGGAAAGATGCGATCAGAAAGATTAGAGAAATTTAACTCCAAAACCTCATAAAACTTTACCACAAATCGGTTTCTTGAAATTTAGGGGTTTAGGTGTCCTTCTCAAAACCTGTAATCCTAGATCGAGAGCCACCCCAGGCTCTGATACCAGTTGTGGAATCCAAAGACCTCCATAGATCATTGTAGCTTGGTTATGTTTAGACCTATCTAGGATAATATCAAGGTTCACTATGTTATAAAAACAAAGCGGAATAAAACAGATGATGAACAAGGTTTACCAAACATTCTCCACAGCCCCAATATTAATTCTGATCAAGATCATACGTTTAATCATGAACTGTAACAGGGATCAAAGATCCTTGAGGCTACTCCTCCACTAGAACTAAGACTCTACATTGAATACCAGTGATACACACCCACACGTTTCTGGATGCCCAAAACAAATATGCCTAGTACCTCACTTTGTATACATAAGGAGTCAAAGGCTTTACATGGAAACTATAAAAGATATAATGACGAAATATTGTATTTTGACCAAATTAAATATTCATCTTGACCAAATCTTCATTTTGACCAAATTAAATATTCATCTTTGACCAAATCTTCATTTTGACCAAATTAAATATTCCTCTTATATCTCTTCATCCTTAATCTCTTTTTGCCCAATCTTTATTTTCTTCTTCATCTTGTAGAATCTCACGATGACGACTTTGGTCCTTTTATTTCCATCTGGTTTCATTCGTGTTTTGTCTTATCAACTTAAATATAATTCCCACACATTTACACTAAGCTTCATGACCACTGAAGCTAGCTCGCCAGTCGTGTTCGCAAAAATATTTCTTACTCAGCCCGAAACGATGTTATAACCCGAAACATCCCAGATTCCGACATGCTATAAAGACGTTCGTTCCCGCGGGATAGCTAAGTCACGCCAACGGGAGGTCGTTTCCCAAATAGATCTATTAAATAACATTCGCAGCTCACATAATGTAATTCCCAACTACTCTAATGCACTTGACATTTATGATAAGGGCTTAACTTGGGTTTTAATCGCTACTTTAAGCAAGACATGTAATCAATGTAAAATATCCACTTGCGTCCCCCCACCGGGGGGGGGGGCACCCAATGTGTAAAACAAAGCATGTTTGCCACCCCAAATAAATAGTAAATCAGTAAAACTATAAAAAGTGTGGGGCTATGAACTCACCTCAAGTGAGTGATCTGATAACAAAATATCCCAAGTAAAAATGCGTCACGCTAACGCTCAAATGCAACCTAGTTAATATAGGTCGAATCAGTATTCAAGTACGTTGTCTAACAACAACTGCATATAATCCTATATAGTTATCATCGTACTATCGTTCGGGCTATCATAATTTAAGAGGTCATGACATGACGTACGAGGAGTTAGGACACTTTAAATCGTAAATCCATATATAATTTATATAGCTATATCACCATCTATTTGTTTAAGTGAAATTGTAATTATAAAGTAAAAACGTTTATAATTACGCCTTTAGTAAAAATAACATAACTTTGTCGTTTTAAGCCCGTTTCTTGCGTTTCTTACGCCCACGCTTTCGTATTAAGACGAGTGATCATAAAATCACATTTTTAGGTTTTTGAGATTCTGTGATGAATAGTGTTTTACTGTTCATAACAGCTATAAAATCATTTTTATACTTTTAATTAACGTAAAACCCGTTTTAGCCGTATCTTATTCGTTATAGCTCCGTTTTTAGCGATTCTTTCGAACACGTTCTCGTAATTGAAAGTTTTATCATATTATTGATGTTTATAAAGTATAAGTTTCTGTGGTGAATAGTACTTTTTATAAAAATTGTTTTATAAAAGTATTAACTATCGTAAACTTGTAAATGGCGTATCTTCTTCGTTATTAATCGGTTTTTCGAGTTCTTTATGACCCCTCGATCCTTGTGACATGTAGTATTTTATAAAATCATAAAACATATATGTAAATTTTGAATTACAAAACAGCCCCTAAGATATTATTTTCCAAAATGTGTTTAAAACTTGTTTTTAGGACTTTTTAGCTTTACCACTTTGTTAGAAATCCTCTGTCTTCTTTATCTTTTGTCTTTGTTGCACTCCTTCTGATGTACACTTAAGTTTCAGCAGCAATATCATCAACTTTTGCACCAACAATAGTAATTTCTGCATCAAATTCTTAATCATGCTCATGCCTCCCCTGAGTCTGTGCATCCATCTGAATCCAAAAGTGATCTTCATCAATTTGAGCATTTTTTTACCTCCCCTGTTGGAAGGATCACCAAATCATCTTCTTATGGGAACCACAAGCCATCACAACTTGAATCTTCCTTATGCTCAATGTAAACAAATCTTTTCAAAGGTCATTTTGATGCATGTTTTATATTTGGAGACATGATCTATTACTCTGTTCTTTGGCTTCCAAACCCAACATGCTGAAGCCTTAACAGCATTATGTACTGCTTTTGGCTTAGCAGCATTAATTATTTTTCTCCCAAACCTCATCAAAATAGCTTGTGAATCATATTCTTTTGGATTGGTTGAGTTATTCTTGTTGAATAGTGATGAGTTCACCCTCTTTAAAGTTGTACCACACTATTTAAACCTGTTTTTGATCATTAACATTCTCTTGTGTTTCGCCGGTGAATACAGCGCGGTGTTCAAGAAATTTCCACAACATAGCAGGATTTCTTGATCATACACAAAGTCCACTTCCGAGCTGTTGAACTTCTGATTATTCCAGTTCCTTGATTTCCCCTAGGCCTTTGTGACCTGTACATTTCTGCATACTTCACGTTTGGTTTCCTAGACTTTTCAGTATTATTAACTTTAGAGACACTAGGACAACCAGTTTCTTTTACAAAGCTAATCATGGGTTTTGATAAAACCATTACCATCTGTCAACTTTGTTCAAAGAGAGAAACACTTTCACTTACATCTCTTGGCACATCTATGCTAGGTGTAGGCCTACTATAATCAGTAACAGTGTCATCAACAAATTCAGGCAAACCTGTCCAAGACAGATCATTCTTAGGAGGTGAATAGACTTGTGCAGGAGGAGGTGGCACATTAGTATACTCATTAAGCCCCATACCCGTCTTATCCTTAACAGATCTTTGAGTCCCTAAGAGACAGTCTAGATCTTTTGAAGCATTGTCAAATTTTTCTATTTTAAAATCTATGCTTTCTTTTTCTTTCTTTACCTCTTCAAGTTCATTCCTGAGATTTTCAATTTTATTATCTCTAAGCTCTAAATCTCTCTCAAGAACTCTAATTCTTTCACAGAACTTAATCTCATTATTTTTAAATTCAACAAGTCTAGCCTCAACTTGTGATAAACCTCTTTTGTAGTTATACAAATCAGTCTCACAATCACTAAGTTCTTCATTTAACACGTTGGATAATTCTGTATTGGTTGAGGTTTTTCCGTGTGTTTTCCTACATGATTTAGAACAAAAGGATCATCATATACACATTACTGAAGCTTGAAGATCTTCTTGAAGATGTATATGCCATTAATGCAAAGTTTGTAGGATGATCTTCTTCTTATTCAAAGCTTCCCAACAAGTTCTGATACCACTTGTTGAGTTTAAAGATCTAGGCTTAGCCTAGGATTAACAACATCAATGAACATAAAATATGTATAGCGGAATTAACATAAGAACAATGATGTTGTAACAAGGTTTTACCAAACATTCACCACAGCCCCAATATTATTTGATCAGAATAATACGGTTACATCAATGAACTATAACAGGGATCAAGGAAAACCTTGATTACCTTGAGGCTACACCAACTCTATACTGGACGTCTTCATCTTCTTGTGTACACACACACTTTTCTGGATACAAAAACTATGTGTCTATGATCTCTTTATATAGGGAGAGATCGTAACTTACAAAGGAAGATAATAAATACAATAAGGAAACTAAATCTTTTAATCTTTATCTTTATTCTTCTTGAGCATATCTTTTAGTATCTTCTGATATCTTCCATCTTTTGTAGAATATACTCCACCAGCTTGAAGAATCTCTTATTGTCGATTTAGGTCATTTTCCTTTAAGTCCTTCTTGTTTCATTCTTGCCAAATCCGCCTACGAAACCTTTATTAACTAAGATTCATCTGTGGCTTAACACTAATTACCTCTGAGATTGTAATATCACTGATGATAAATATAACCTTTATCAACTAAGATTCACTCATGGCTTAACACTTATTAACCCTGAGATTGTAATATCACCGGTGATAAATATAACCATTATAAACTAAGATTCACCCGTAGCTTAACAATTATTACCCTTGACATTGTAGTATCATCAGTGATAAATACATAATAATAAAATCTCATGAGATAAAGTAATATAATGTGACATTAGTTATGGTATTCCACATATAATTAATATCACATATAATTAAATCTCATGTGATAAATTTGACGTATTTTCAAAATCAAACGAGTGTTGCTTTAATTTAGCATTGCTTTTGAGCAAAATAAGAATTCAACTAAAGAGGTTTAACCCTTTTTATTCCTACTAAGAGTATATCACAAGTGACAGATAAGATACATTACATGTTAAAAATTTCAAAAAGAACACAACTTTTTAGCAAAATTTAATTCTTAAGCAACCCTGAACCGATAGTAATTCATTTCTTGTGCTTGTCTATTGCGGTGAAAGACACAAAAACCATCTAGTACCTGAAAAGTATAAAAATATTAGAAAACACATAGGTGATAATATAAAAAAATATATACAAAGCAATGAATATCACAGATGATACTAAATGTTAAAAATCATACTTATTTGTTTATGAAATATCACAAGTGATGTTAGACATTAACTATGTTTATGAAATATCACAAGTGATATTAGACATGTCATATAACAAATATCATAAGTGATATTAGACATGTCATGTAACAAATATCACAAGTGATATTAGACATTAACTATGTTTATGAAATATCACAAGTGATATTAGACATGTCATGTAACGAGGGTATTAGCGACCACATGTTGAAATTTTTAAACATATTCGGGTCGGGTTAGTCAGGTCCAAAATTTTATTCGGGTTATTCGGGTCAACCCGAGTACCCCGAATACTAAATAGGGTCAGGTATCGGGTTGAAATGTTTTGGCTAACTCTGGTTCGGGTCGACCCGAATACGAATTTTAATTTTTTTAATATAAAATGTATATATTTTGTATTTAAAAGAGTAAAAAAGGTTTTTTTTACTTTTTACACATAATCGGGTTGACCCGAACCCACTCGAATTGACCCAAACCCGAGTAACCCCTAGATTTTAAAAAGCATGGTGCGCTTCGATGCAATAAGAGTTAAAAAGCCGACGCGCGAGGCGCCAAGGCGAAAGCATGCACATCTCGTACCGAAGCGACAATTTAATAAAAAAATTACTCTAAATATTACTCATTGAATGAACCTAAATACGTATACATTAAAATATTTGTCAACTTTGATACAATGTTAATCACAAGTTTTATAACAAGTGCCACTTCAAATACTAAATAAATAAAAAAGGGAAGCAAACAATGAACAATAAAAACTTGAAACGTACAAATGATACTACACATAAAAGTTTTAATTCGTAAGCAACCATAACTGACAAAAAAACAAATTTCTTTGCCTTGTCTATTGCTTTGAAGATACAAAAACCAACTTTACCTGAAAATTAATAGAAAAATATTAGAAAAACACATAGGTGATAATAAAAAAGATATATAAAGCAATGAAATATCACAGGTGATATTAAAAGTTAGAAAACATACTTGTTTGTTTCCAAAATATCACAAGTATATTAGACATTAAGTATGTTTATGAAATATCACAAGTGATATTAGACATGTCATATAATAAAGTTTAACTAATAAGCATTGAAACTATCATCAACTTAAAATATCACAACTGATACAGCTTTCTTATGAAGAATCAAACATCACGAAACACATCAATCCAATACATTCAAAGCAAAAATAACTAAATAGCGTATCTAATAGAGAATTAAATTCGCTTAAAGATGCTTAACACTTTTATTCCTACTAACGATATAATATCTCAAGTGATGAATAACATTGATTACATGTTAAAATTTCAAAAAGAACGCAAAACGTTTGAGCCCATAATCTAGACGGAAGGTAGTTCAGAAATAGTGAAGTTATAACAAACAAAATCAAAGTAAAAAACAATATCCAAAAGACCGTACTTCAGGTAATAAAATAGTAAAAAATATCAAAGTAAACCGTACCATAATTGCATAAAAGAACTTACTAGGTTAAGTCATGCCATGTTAATTAACATTTTTACAAACATATATGTTATGATTTTTTACAACATATATGTTACTTCACAGGAAAGTCAAACCATGTTATAACATTTTTTACAACAGATATGTAACCATTTTATATCAACAGTATAATAGCGCCTTTTAGGAAATAAAGAATACTAAAATTGTAAGTCTTCGAGACAATTTTTCCTCTTCGCAAGCAGAGAGCCAATAGTATCAATGGATTCATCCTCAATACACAGTCACAAGTTTATATAACCGATTCGAATGAGATACACAAATACTTGATACTTTCATCCCTTAACCACTCGAGAACCTGAGTATAGTTACAACATCTATGTAGAAGATAACATTTTAGTCATTTTAACTTACTTTTTCATCAAAAGGAGAGTATCCTTTAACTATCCATTAATCTATCAAAACTTGAACATACTTTTCTTTCAGTATTTTCTATTTACTTTTGGCAACCATAGTTTCCAAAAAAATTTCCCACTAATCCATTAGGTTTGAGCGCATTGCCACACTGACTCAAACCAGGTAAATCCCTCCCTTTTTGGGAGTTTGGCATGACCACCTTGGGGTCTGCATCAAGCGGGATTTAAACTTGAGACGTCTCACATTTTAGTGATGAAAATCACAAGCTTTTTACCACTAGTGAAACACCCTATGGCGGATTCTTTATCATATATATAATTCCACTATAAAGTGACATGCTGAAGAGGCCATAAGACCATTACTCACACCATTTAGAAATAGAGAAAAACTAAAAAGAATTTACTAATATCTGGTATTTGGTGTATAATTCAAAAGCCATATTTTAAGCATGCTCCTAACACATACTTAATTGTGTTCAAAGTAACCGAACACTTACATATAATGCTCAAACTCATGCATTAAATCAAAAAAAAACCCTGAAACTTCATCTACAGATATACCATTTTAAAGGACAACAAATAGCATGCCTTAAGTATATATGTATGCATTGAAGCAGGTACCAATTCATGCATATATCTAGATATGGACAAGTATTGTTAGAGGAGATAACAATAATTTACAAGTATTTTGACAACCTGATAAGATAAGGCTGCACAACGGCATTCTGATCTAACACCAGCCAAAAGAAAGAGAACCATGAAAATTAGAATACCCAGAGCTTTGACCTTTGAAGTCCAACATCAAAAAATACCTTAGCAGCATCACGCATGATTGGACAAGCTTCAATTTTATAAGCTTCATGCTTCAAGTGGTTGGTCTTGTTTGACACCGCATAGTCCTCACTAGTAACTATTTTGAGGACTGGTGTTAACATTAGCCATCATCAAGCCATTACAAAAAGGAAAAATGTGCCCCACTCTTCTTGATTTATGACCATTAAATCATTAACTGGGGATCAACACCAACAGAGCTAGAATGTACACTCCCGCCCTCCAGTAATGAACGCTTTATCTTGTATTTCTTCCTTAAACGAACCCTTTTGAACGGTATGTAATCAAGGTCAGCTACATTTTTGTGTAAGAAACGGAACTTTGTATGCTTACATGAAACCCTTAGATTCCAAAATTCTGCATATATTTCAGATTCAAGAGGACAACTACAAATTACTAACTATAGTACTGATTAACAATTTAATCAGTTGTATCCAGGGTCAGAGAGTATAGGTTGTATCCAAAAAACTACAGTTTAACATAAAAACCAGAGGAATTCTCATAGTCATGGCACTTGGTAAATTAATTTCCTTTCAAGTGTTAGATGACATATAAACCCTCTAAAGAAAGATTATTGCCCATAACTTAATCCCAAATTGTGGCATTAATCCATGCCAAAAACGATCACTAATGCTAGTTGAAACTATTAACTTCAAAGAACTCCTAATTTGAAGTACCATACACCAACTTAGAACTGAGGAGCATTCTCTATTTCACGCTTATTATACATAATTAAGGTTGGTCTATTCTCTATTTACCGCATTCACAATAAAAAGTCAGCATAATCTCAATATCATCTAAAGCCCATTAACAAACCACATTGCCTGCTTTTTAGTTATTTTTTTCTAACGGCAAACTTACCTGTATCGCTATTTTACTTCCACAGTAACTAAACACACATCAAAGACATTACAGTTACCAAGCAATCATCCCGATAATTCGCCTAAAACATAAACACGAATAAAAAAGCTACATGCACACCACAAAAAGCTTTGATGATAGCGGTCTTCCCATGAGCCACATGACCAATAGTACCCATCACGAAAACACAATAACACATTTAACCAACAAAAGCAATCGCAATCATCTCAAACACTGAACAAAACCACAAACGATATACCAATGTTCATCGTGGCCTGACTCGATAAAACTCAGGCATAAACGGATGAAGCTTGGCCACATCTAACTTACTCAAATCCTGTTCCATCAATTATTTTTCTGCCATATTTTCACACTTTCTAACTGAACCTCAATCTAATTAAACTATAAAACCCCTAACGATTAACACACAACAACTTGCAACAAAAAATCAAAACAACTAAAAGTTAACCTAATCTGCAATTAGATTGAAATAGTAAATTTATTATTTTAATATATAAAAAGTGACCTTATTATATTAGATTGTGTGAGTTTAGGTTTTGATATGGTCTTGATTTGGTGAGGTGAAGAAAAAATGGTTATGCATAGAGATATAGGAGAGTAGCGATTGATAAATGTAGCCGGTCATATTGGTCATATTGTCACATAATAAACAAGTTCGTTGGTCTAGACAGTACGAAATTTAGTTTGTTGAAGTCGGGACAATTTTGAAACTTCGTAGGTATTTTATGACATTGACCCTAAAAATAATTGTGTGGGTTGCTAGACTTTGCCAATTATAGGTATAAGTGTTAGGTGTTACTACAACTCCCAAGTGGGAGCTGTTGGGTTATGGTAGTCGGATAGCACGATGTACGTTACGAATATGTGAGCCTATTGGGGGCACACACGTTAAGACACGAAGAGTACGTTTATTATGTATTTAATATATATAACACGCTTATATTTATTAAATATATAATATACTTCACGAAATATATTTAACGATTATTAGTTTAACCGTTCGACGTTATAAACTAATTAATACACGTTAAATATAAAGAGAAGGACTTAGATGTCAAAAACCGAAACTCACGAGACTCCTTCCTTAATGGCCGGTCCATAGTAGGTTCTAGGAGGGGGTGTGTTTGTCGATTTTTAGAACTTGAGGAGGTGGCTAACTAAACTTGGAGGACAAGTTGTTGTGCTATAAAAAGACCCTTGCTCCTCATTCTTAGAGGATCGACACATTGATATATCCCTAAACCGAACCCTTTTTGGTTCGGCCTTTTCCCACACACAAACAATATATCACAGTAACCAAATCTATATATTGTTTTCAATTTGTCCATGTGATGCGAGATGAGACAAATAGAATCAAAAGAGATAGTGTGCATGCATACCTATATTTACGTATACATGAATTAGCATACATGCATTAGTTAAACTATGCATCTACTGATCACATATCTCATTTGTATATTGATTCAAATACATATAAGGGTTTTGGTTTTCGGGTTTCTTGTTCTCCCTAGTTCGACAACAATAAAGAACCCATTTGGTTTATTGGTTTCTTCTCCAACCGAATTCGGTAAAGCCCTCACTAGGGTTTCTAACATTCGGTTCAACCGACAAAAGTGTGTTGTGGTTTTCGGTTCAAGTAATAAAGCTTACACTATTGGTGTTTGAAGCTCGTGAAGTTACGACTAGCATTGTTGCGTACTTGTTCGACGTGTTGTGTGAGCAACCGTAGAGGCGATTGTTTTAGTCGCTTTATTCGTTATCAAGATCAATTGCTGAGAGGTACGCTTTCTATTTACCTTTTATTATGTGTTAACCTGTATGCTATTACTAGATCCATCCGCTGCGTACTCGTAAGCTAATGGTTACCTAGATTATTAAATCCCAACAGTGGCATCACGAGCCAACTCGTTTTAGCTTTATGGGTTACACGTTTTTGTTTTAATTATACGCCTTGTTTATATGCCTATTATTAAAACATATGTCATGATCTGCTGCGTTAGAAATTTTATTTATGTTTTACTAGTAAAATATGACAATAATATTAGATTCTTGCCATAAAATAAATAAAATCTGTAGATCTTGATCTTGAATTCTATTAAAAGTTAATATAGGATTAAAAGGGAAAATTAAAATTGTTAATTTAGCTTATTTGATTCCTTTTTAATTTATGTCTATTCCGGCTATAAGACCCACTCAATCACAATATGTGGTGAATGGGGCGATCTAGGCACTTTAGCAGAAAACCTAGTGAGGGTCTTATGGTTCTCCATTTGGGGAAGACTCGCGAGAGAACTTGGATTTTTACATGTTTACTAGTATGCTTAATGTCATCTTTTGTATTATGAATCTCAGTATGCATGATTATTTAATGTCTAATTGTTTACGCGCCTAATTAAATATGCCATATGTCTAAAAAGATGATGTTTATGTAGTCTATTAATTTTTACACGCCTAATGCATGCTCATAGTGACCAACCATTTGTTTCGTGGAAAACTGTTTTTGTGAAAAATTAATAAGACGTTAAACTAATGAAACTAGTTTTTCTTGATTTAAAAACTGGACGCTATGGACTCATGGGAAGTATGGCTCATCCACTAGAACAAACTTTAAGAGAAGTTTAAGGCGGGTTGTTTTTACGTAATTCCCTAAAGAAATAAGGTTTTTAATATGCTTCGCGCTGACCTGTTTCTCCGCTTCTTTGTGCGTTCGATTGGAGTTACCATGAACCATGGCATGTCACTACAGTGTCATTACTAAAGGTTTTTAAAATTAGTGATACAAAGTTGGTTTGCATGCTTCTTTGTACACGCTTTTAACACATTTATGTGCATACCCCTTTGGAAAATTTTAAGTCTATGCCAGCCAACCGTAGAACACGTGCAATTGGTTTGAGTCTCTTTGTCAGACCCTGGACCCCTACCAACCCATGGTGAATTTCGCCTACTGGTCAGACCTTTGACGATTTTTACACGTTCTCGTTTGGTCGACTTAATTCGAGTCTCTTGGTCAGACCCTGGACCCGAGGCATAAGATGATACTAAACATGCTCTTAACATTATTACTTGATTACTAATGTTTTGACAAGTATCATAAATCTAAGAGTTGCATTAATTGCAATTAACGCTCGTCGCTTACCTCTTGCCCTACTTGTTTTCTCACTGGTCAGACCTCTGGTTAACAAGTAGGAGGTCAAGTTGGATCTTAGTCTTAATTAGTAAATTAATTGGGTAGTTAATTCTATTAAGAATTTAATTATCGAAAATACTAAATTGAACTTTCTATGTTCTGTTTAATTGTGTTTTGCAACATAATTCGTAAACGAAAGTTTGTTTTTCTTCAAAAGACAAACAGTCTCTTTTCCTAGTAAGAAGAGTGAGACATTACTTCTATCTATACTCATTGGTTGACAAGAATAAGATAGGATTATAATTGAAAATTATCAATTACAATTAAACTCATTTTACTTTCTTTCATTACCCTTCTTTTCGGCTTTGAAATAATTGAAAGATAAAATATTTTGAGTAACTAGAGAACATTTCGTCTATAGCTACCAAAATAAATTACATCTTGCATTTGTCACGATGTATGAGTTTAAACCGCAATGAGTAAAGAAATTACTAGCATATCCGCTGGGTATTTTTCTTAGACTCATTTTATTCCTTAAGGTGCTAAATACCCTTGTGGCTATGCAGACGATATAGGAGGAATTGCATGCTTAATATTCAAGTTAAATGAGAGCATGAATGGCTAGTCCCTCATCTACACAAGTAGAATTTCATATTCTCTGCACAATACTTAAGTACATTGCTACTTGTAGGCATTCTAAGAGAATAGGAAAGTAAATAAATTGCTATTTGATTTCTACTGGTGATGTAACACTTACAATGTTGACAAATCCAGTGGGAGTTTTGCATTTTTATTACTGAAATGACATTCTTGTAATGGTGTCAAATTCAGTGGGAGCTACAAGATTTATTTCCTTGATAGTTGCCCATATTATTTCTAGCTTGCTTTGAAATAATTAATTACTTTCCGAATATGAACAAACATATGTTTAAGTAAGATTGCATTTTATTTTATATGATAACAAGTTCTATATCTGAGGTTGCTTTCTGAAATGTTATCTATAGAATAATAATCCATAATTCCTCATTAAACATTATAGTTTGAGATCTACTTGTAACATCTATGACACTATCATATTATTTATACAATTGCGCGCTTGTCGTATTGTTTGTTCACCTTAGATTATGTTGTCCCGTACACAAGTGGGAGAAATCTTAAGTGTGTGCGAGAGGAACAACAGTAAACATTTGATTATCGCGTTTCTTGACAGCAAGGTAAGGAAGCTAATAAAATTTACTAGGACTCAAATCATCGAGTTGTTTGTTGCCCTTTTACATTTAAGTGTAAGATTTATAATGTAAACGTATACTTCTACATTGAATAATGCTTTAGTCAATATAATTATGGTTAAATTATATGATCATAATCATGATTTTGAAGTATGAAATTAACTTGAAATTACTATTGAACAAGAGTTTGCGTTCATGATTACTTTAGTTAGAATAATTATGTTTACTTGCTAAGGACTCATTTTATAAAGTTCTTGAATTTATCTTTGACTTCATAACATAAGGTAAGTAGTGAATTGTTATGTCTTTTGTTACACATTAACATGTTGTCCTTGAATTATTTGGAAACTTGTATACGATAACTTAACATGTTTCTGTTTTCTTGAAAACACATGAACTAGAGTTATCATGAGTCGTCCTTGAATTATTCAACAAGATTATAATGTATAATGACATGTTTTGTTTTTCTTGTAAACACACGAACATGGATATTCTTGAATTTTATTGTTCTGTCTTTCTTCGGTTGAACACCTCTGAGAACATAGATGCTCTTGCTTATTTCAAGAAAATATATAATTTATTGCATTGCACTTGGTTTTAAAATACTGATGTATTCAATTTGCATGACCAATTGACAAGTATTTGACCTAAAGAGAATAAAGTTATCTAATGGATTTTGATGTAGTCTCACAATTCCAATTCTCATAGAATACCACATTATTATGGTATGTCTAATATGTTGAAACAAACTATATTCATATTGTTTGATTTCTGATAACTTAAATGACTCTACCTCCAAAATCAATCAAGGTTTAAGAATTTTGCCGTCTTTTATGGTCATGACTACACTCAAAATAATTCCAACTAGTAGGTAATCAAGACATCATCTTTGGTATTGAGATAAAAATCCATTTATGTTTGATTAAAGTTCTAATTTTGTAATATCTTATGAAGCACTATTATTATACAGTAGAGATAAGAACGTAAATACATTTTGTTGTCCCGTTTAAGTACAATTCATTGTTGCTTATATACTTAGTATTTAGAGAATTTTCTCTACTTACAAAAGCAAGTGGGAGCACCTAAAAATCTTGAAGATATTCAAGAACAAATAAATAACCTTCTAAACCCCACTTTGCTAATGTCACATAAGGTTTTAACGTGGAAATGGCGAACCAAAGCTAATAAGAAACTCACATTCATAAATCCGTAAGGATGCATCATCACTTGATTGATATTGTAATATCAATGCTGAGGAATATAAATTAGAGGATCATTTCAAACCTGCTCTTATAAAATTGCTACTAAGATTCATTTCACGTCTTGAATCTGATAAAAAGGTCTTAGAGTTATGAATGATAGAGAGCAAGTCTTAAAAAGTAATCAACGTTTGAGGGGGGGGGCTTGATTGATCTTTTTACCAAATGAGTATACCTGTGAGGTTAGAATGAGTTGTTTGAAGAAGGCTCATAAGGGACAAAATTGTATTACATTTTAATGCCTGACTGTTGATAAGAATTTTGATCTTACTCAAGCAATTGACTATGATTAAATTCTCCTTTTCTGCACGTATTATTATATATAAGATATCTAATTATTCCATACATGATTTTTTGATCTTTAATTGTCATAATTAGGTTCCATAACTCTTTCTTGGATATTTACCTTGACGAGGACGTTAAAGTAATTTCTATAAAGGTTATGAGTCTATATTTGAAATAGGGCAATTAACAACATTAAGACTCTTTCCTTAATGATTACATTTGCTTGTGGAGGTCGGTGTGTATCATAAGGGGTTAAAAAATAATTTTTAATAGAATACAAGATAATGAATCCAAGTGTGGATTGGATCTATGCATCTTGGATGCTGAGTCTTAAGTTTATTCACATATGATTTTTGATTAACTTTTAGATGGGCTCCTGAGAGTACATCAGTTCTTGACTTGGTGTGGGAGCAGTGCACCCTGTTGGGGTCGTATATGCGTAGGTGGTTTGTCTAGTCGATATGTATCATTCCTACATAAGCGAGTGTTTTGCTGTTGGGGGGTTTGATTCGGCTAGTGGGAAGGGGGTGGATTGAAATCTTGACGTCCGGTGGAAGTGTATGTAGCTATTGAAGGGATATAAGGTGGCGGAAATGGTTGGCCATATCTTTTGGGTTGCAGGTGTGGTTGTCTAGGCTGTTTGGGTGTTCAAGATATTATTGTTGGGTTTGTGGGGTTGGGTGGTGGGTTGGGGTTGTGGGGGTGGGGTTTGTGGGGTGTGTGGTGTGGTGGGTTGGTGGTGTGGTGTGTGTGGAGGTGTGGGGTGGGTGGGTTGTTGCTGTGTCGGTGGGTGGGGTGGGTGGTTAGTGGCTGGTGGGTGTGATGGGTTGATGGGTGTGGTTTGGTGGGTGGGGTGGTATACGGGGGTGTTGGGTGGTTGTAGGTTTGCGTTGGTGTTGGTGTGGTGTTGTTGGTGGGGTGTGTTGTGTCGTTAGGTGTGGTTGTGTTAGGGGGGTGTGTGGGGTGTGGTGGGTGGGTTGGTGGGGGGTGTCTGTTGTGCGTTGGTTGGGTGGGGTGATGTGGGTGTGGTGTGTGTGTTTGGTGGGGGGGTTGTGGCGGTGTGTTTGTTTGGGGGATGAGGTGGGTGTGAGGGGTGGCGTGGGTGGGTGTGGTTGGGTGATGGGGTGGGGGTGTGTGTGGTGTGTCTACGGTGTTTGGTTTTGTCGGGTGGGGTGGTGGGGGTTGGTCTGTGGTGCTGGTTGGTGTAGTGGTATTGTGTTGGTGATTAGGTGGTGGGGGGGGTGTGGAGTGGTGTTGTGGGTCGGGGGTGGGGGTGGTTATGTTGGGGTTGATGTGGGGTTGGGTGGTGTGGTTTGTTGTGTGTGAGTTTTGGTGCGTGATGGGTGCGGTTGTGGTGTTGTGTGTGGGGGTGGAGTGTGTTGTTTTGTTGTGGGTGGTGTGAGTGAGGGTGGTGTGTGTTGGGGGGGGTCGGGGTGGTTGTTGTGGGGGGTGTAGTGGGGTGTGTGGTGGGGTATTGGTGGTTGGTGTTAGAGTACGGGGTGTGATTGTGTGTGGTGGGGCGGTGTGGGTGTGGTGTGTGGGGGTGTGTGGTGGTGGTGTTGTGGGGTGTGGGTGGGGTTGTGTGTGCATTGGGGCTAGTTGGGGGCGTATGTGGTGTGGTGTGTGCGGTGGGGTTGTGGTGGTGGTTTTTTTGGTTGTGGTGGTGGGGGGGGTGTGGGTTTTGTGTGTGGGTTGTGGGGTGCGTGGTTGTTGTAGGGTGTTGTTTTTGTGGTTGGTGTGGGGGACCGGGGTTGTGTGTGGGGGTGTTTTGGGGCCTGGGAGGTGGGAGTGTGTGGTGGTTGGGGGGGTTATGGGTGGTGTGGGTGCGGGTGTGGGTTGTGTGGGGGGTTGTGTTTGTGGTGTGGTTGGGTGTGGGTTGTTGGGGGTGGTGTTTGGTGTTGAGGGGTGTGGTGGTTGTGTTGGAGGGTTTGTGTGTGGGCGTTGGTTGTTTGTGTTGTTATGAGTAGGTGGGCGGTGTGGTTTGTGGAGTGTAGTGAGTGTGTGTTTGGGTGGGGTGGTGGTTGGGTGGGTTGTGTTGTGTGGTGGGGTTGGTGGGGGGGTATGGTGGGGGTTGGTGTTCTGGAGGTTATGTGGTGGGGTGTGGGTGGGGGTGGTTTTGGTTGTGTGTTTAGGTGGTGTTTACTTTGGGGGTTTGGTTGTGTGTGTGCGGTAGGGGGTTGTGGAGGTTGTTAGTGGGGGCTGGGTGGTGAGTGTTGTGGTGTGGGTTTGGTTCTTGTGTTTGGTGTGGGTGGGTGGTGGTGGTGGTGGGGTAGGTGTGGGTGGGGGTAGGGTGGGGGCGGGAGTCGGTTTGTGTAGGGTGTTTGGTAGTGTGGTTAGTGCAGCGTCGGGGGTGTGTGTTGGGCTTGTGGGGGGGGGTGGTTGTGGGTGTTGGTGTGTTGTGTTGTCTGTGTGTGTTGGTGGGGGGGGGTGGGGTGTTGAGTGGTGTGTTAGGGGTGGGGGGGTGGGTGTCGGTGGTGGTTGGGGGTGGTTGTATGGTGGGGACGGCGTGGGTTTGTGGGGGGGTAGTTGTGTTGTAGGGTTGTGGTTGTGGTGGGATGTTGTGCTGGGTTGGTTGTGGTGGGGGGGTTAGTGTGGTAGAGGTCGGGGGTGGGATGAGATGGGCTTTTGTTGCTCGTTGATGGGGTGTGGGCGTGGAGTGGTGTGGTGTGGGGGTGTGTTGGTGTTATGGGGGGGGTTGTGGGTTGTGGTGTTGTGTTGTTGTTGGTGGTGGGGGTGGGTGGTTGTGGGGTGGTAGGTGTGTGTGGTGTGGGTTGGTTTGTGGGTGAGGTGTGTGTTGCGTGTGTTGGTAGGAGTGGGGTTGTTTGGTGTGGTTGTGCTTGTGGGGGGGTGTGTGTTGGTTGTGGTTGTGGTGTTGTTGGGTGTGGGAGGGGTGGGGTGTGGGGGTTGATGGTTTGGGTGGCGAGTGGTGTGTGGGGGGGTTGAAGGTTGACTGTGGCGGGGGGTGTGGTGTAGGGGTTTGTGGTAGGTTGGTGTGTGAGGTGGGGATGGTTGTGTGGGTGGTGTAGGTGGGGGTGTGTGTTGGTTTGGGGTGGTGGGGGTGTGGTTGTGATTTAGGAGGGAGGTTTGTGTGGTGGGTTGTTGGGGGGGGTGGGTGTGTGGTACGGATGGGGTGGGGGTGGGTGTGAGTTGTGGGTATGTGGTTGTGTGTGGGGTGGGTGGGGGTGTGTGTGGAGGAGGGGTGGTGATGGTGTTTTGTGTTGGTCGTGGGGCGTGGGGGGTTTGTGGGTGGTGGGGGTGTGGTGGAAGGTGTATTTGTGGTGTGTGGGTTCGTTTGGTTCTCTGTGGGGGTTTGTGTGGTTTGGCGGTGGTGGGTTTGGTGGTTTTGGTGTCTCGGGTGGTGTCGTGGTGTGGGATGGGGTGGGATGGTGTGTGTGGGTGTGGGGTGGGAGGTGTGTGTGAGTGCAGTGTGTGGGGGTGGGGTTGGTTAGTTGGTGGGGGGGTGGTGGGGTGTGGGTGTGTGTGGCGGGGTGGTGTAGTGGGGTGGTTGGGGGGGTGGGGTGGTGTGTTTTGTGTATGTGGGGGTAATGGTGTTGTTGTGGTTTGAGGTGGTGTAGAGTTGGTTGTGAGGATCGGTGGGGTGGTGTGGTGTTGTGGGTTGTGAAGGGTTGTGGTTTGGGTGGTGTGTGTGGTGTTCGGGGGGTGGAGGGTGTTGAAACGAGGGGTTGTTGTTGTGGGGAGCGGTTGGGGGTTGTGGTAGTGGTGTCTTGTTGGGGAGGTGTTGGTGGTGGTGGTGGGTGGTTGGTGGTGGGTGTTGGTTGGGTTTAAAGTGGTGGGGGGGGGTGAGTGTGGGGGGAGTGGTCTTGGGGTGTAGTGTCGAGGTGTGGTCTCGTGTCATGGGTGGTGTTGGTGAGGGCTTGTTGGGGTTGGGGTGTGGTGTGGTTCGTGGGGTGTGGTGGTTGTGGTGGTGGGTGTGAGGGGATGTTGGCGGGTGTGTGGTGTTTAGTGGGGTGGTGTGGGTTGTGGGTGGGTGTGTCGTGTGGTTGGGTTGGGTGGGGGTGGGCGTGTAGGTTGGCGGTGTTTGGTGTTTGTGGTGGGGTGTGGGGTTTCGGTGTGGCGGTGTGCGCTGTGGTGTGGTTGGTGGGAGGGCGGGGGGGGTGGGTGTGTGTGGGTCGTTGGGTGTGAGTGTGTGGGTTGGTGGGGGTGGGGTTGTGTGTGGTGGGTGGTTTGGTGTGGGGGGGTGGTGAGTTTTGGTGGGTGGGGGGGGTGGGTGTCGTGTGGTTCGTTGGGCGCTTGGGGTGTATGTTTTTAGGGTTGGTAGGTTGTGGGGGGTTGGATGGTGTTTGCTTCTGGGGTTTCGTGGCCGTTGTTGGGTGGTGTTGGGGTCGCGTTGTGGTTGTTGGCGTGGTGTGTTTGTGTTGGGGTTTGGGTGGGTTAGGCGGGGGGTGTGGACGGGTAGTGGTCGTTGGGGGGTGTGGTGTGTGGTGTTGGTTGGGTTGGTGTGGTTAGGTTGTTTGGGTTGGTGGTTTTTGTGGTGGGGGTTGCGTGGGTGGTATGTGGGTTGTGGTTGGGGGGGGTGGTTGGTCGGTGTGGATGGGGTGTGTTCGTGGTGTTGTTGGTGTGTGGGTGGTGGGTTGGGTGTGGTGTGGAGGTGAGGGGGTGTTGGTGGGGTGTGTGGTGTGGTGTGGGTGGGGTGGCTGGGGCGGGTTGTGTAGTGGGTGTGGGGGCTGGTGGTGGGCTGGGTGTGGTGTGGGGGTTTGTGTTGGTGGTTGGGGTGTGTGGGTGGTATGGGTTTTTTGTGTGGTGAGGGTGTGGTGTGTGGTGGTTGTGTTTTGTGGTTGTGGTGGGGGGGTGTTGGTGCTTGGGTTAGTGGGGGTTGTGTGTTGATTGATGTTATGGTGGGTTGGGGGGGGGTGGTGGGTGGTGTGATGTGGGTGGGAGTGGGTTGGTTGGTGAGGTGTTGGGTGGTGGTGGAGTTTTGTTGGGTTGGGTTTTGTGGTGCTGTTTGTGTAGTGTGGGTCGGGAGTGTGTGGGGTGTGGGTTGGTGTGTTTGGTTGGGAGTTTGTTGGGGGTGGGTGTTGGGTGGGGGTGGGGGCTTGGGGGTTGGGGGTGTTGTTGGGGTGTGGGTATGGGTTTTTTTGGTGGTGTGTGGTGTGTTGTGGTGGTGGGGAGTCTTGGTGGGGGTGGTGTGGGGGTCTGTTTTTGTTTGTCGCTGTGTTGTTGTGGTGGTTGGTGGGTGGTGAGTGTTGGTGTGTTTGGTGGGTGTGTTGTTGGGGGGGGTCGTGGTTATGGGGGGGGGTGTGTGGGGGGTGTGTTGTGGGCGGGGGTGGGTAGGGGGTTTTGGTGGTGGTTGGTGTGTCGGGCTGAGTGTTGTGTGTTGTGTGGGTGTGTTATTGTTAGTGGTTGTGGGGTGGTGTGTGGGTGTTGGGGTTTTGTTGTTGGGGGTTTTGGGGTGTGGTGTTGTGGGATGTGGGGGTGGTTCGTGTTGGGGGTTTGGCTGGAGGGTCGGTCTGTTGAGGGGGGTGGGGGTGGGGTTGTGGGGTTGTGGGTGTGGTGTTTAGGTCTTGTGGTACGTGGGTGTGGTGGTGGGAGGTTCGTGATGATTGTGTTGGGTGGTTAGGGGGTGTGGGTTTTGGTGGTTGTCGGGGGTTGTGGTGTTGCGGGGTGGGGTTGTTTTGTGTTCGTGTGTGTGTGTTGGTGTCGTATTGGTCGAGTGTTAAGTTGTTGTTTTGTTGGTGTGTTCGGTGTGTCGCGGTGATGTAGGAGGGTGTGGGAAGGGGGGTGTGGGTGTGTGGCTGTGTTGTGGGGTTGTGGTCGTTTTTTAGAGGGTTGTGATGGGTTGTGTGTTTTTGTTTGGTGGTGTGGATAGAGTGTGTTTGGTGTGAGGTTGTGTGGGGTTGGGTGGGGTTGTGTGTGGTTTTCGAGGGGTGGTTTGATGTGATTAGGGTTGTGTTTGGGAAGGTGGTGGTTGAGGTGTTGGGGTGGTTTGGGTGTGGGCTGTTGGTTTTGTGTGGGGTGTTGGGACTGGAGGTTGGGGTTGTGTGTTGGTTTGAGGTGTTTGGCGGTAGGGGGTGGGTGGTGAGGATGTTGGGGGGGGTGTTGTGGGTATAGTGTGGGTTGGTTCGTTTGTTGAGGGTGTGGTGTTGATGTGTGTGGTGGGGTGGGGGGTTCGTCGTTGGTGGGTGGTATGGTGTGGGGGGGTTGTGTGTAGTGGGGGGTTTGGGGTGGTTTTGTGGGGTGTTGTGTTGTGTTAGGGGTGGTGTGGTTGGTTGTTTTGTGTTGGTGTGTGTCGTTCGGTGTTCCGGGGTGTGAGGGGGGGGGTTGTGTGGTGTGTGGGTGGGGTGGTGTGTTTGGTTGTGGGAGGGGTGTGGGTCACGGGGTGCGGGGGGGTTGTTATTAACTCTTGGTGTGGGTGAGGCGGGTATTTGTGAGCGTGGGGTGTGGGTGTGTTTTGTGATGTTAGTGGGGGGTGATGTGTGTTGGGTGGGTGTTGGTTTGTATGTGTGTTGTGAAGGCGTGCGGGTATGGTGTGTGGCATTTGGGTAGTGGGTGGTGGATGGTTGGTGTGTCTGGGTCTGTGTTGTTGTTGTGGTTGAGGTGTGTGAGTTGTGTGGTTGTGGGAGGTTGTGATGGGTGGTGTGGGGAGCGTTGGGTGGGGGGGTGGTGGTGTGTGTTGGTGTGTGGGTTGGTGGTTCGTTGGATGGAGTGATGGGGTGTCGCGGTGGGGGGGTTTTTGGTGGGAGTCTGGGGTTGGTGGTGGGGGGTGTTGGGTGGGTTGTGGGTGGTAGGGGTGCTTTAGATGTGTTGGTGTGGAGGTGGTGGTGTTTGTGGTGGTGGTGGGTGTGTGTGTGTGTGGTTGGGTGGTGGGGGGTGGGTGTGTGGTGCTGCTGTGGGTGGGTGTGTGTTTAGGTTGGTGTTAAGGGTTCGGTGGTGTTGGGGGGGTGGGGTGTGGGGAGTGGTTGGTCGGGTGTGGCGTTTTGGGCGGGTGGTCGCTTTGTGGTGTGGGTGGATGTTGTGGGGTTTGGGTTTGGGTGGGTTGGGTGTGGGGTGTGGGGTGTAGTGGTGGTGTGTCGGTGTTTGGGGTTGGGTTTGTGGTGGGTTTTGTTTGGTTGTTGTGTGTTTAGGTGTTGGGTGTGGGGGGGCTTTTGTGGTTGTTGGGGGGGGTTGTGTAGGTGGGTGGTTGTTGCGAGGTTGTTGGTGTGTCTTGGTCTGGGTGGTGGGTAGGAGGGTTTGTCGTGGTGTGAGAGGTTGTGAGGGGTGGTTGAGGTGTGTGGGGTGTTGAGGGGGGTGGGTGGTAGGTCGTTTGGTAGGTGGGTGGGGTGTTGGCTGTGGAGTTGAAGGGTGGGGGTGGTGGGGGTTGTTGGGTGTGGGTGTTGGTGATGTTTGTTGGGTTTTGTTGGGTTTGTGCTGGGTTGGTTGAGGTTTTGGGTGTGGGGGTTTGGGTGGTGGGTGTGTAGTTTGTGGGGGTGGGATGTTGTGTGTTTTTGTGTTTGGCTTTGTGGGTGGGGGTGTGATGTGTCGTGGGTGGCGTGTGGTGTGGTTGTGGGGTGGGTTGTTGGGTGTTGTGTGGTGTGTTGTGTTGGTAGTGGTTGGTGCTGTTGTGTGTGTTAATTTGGGAGTGGGTGTGTTGTTGGGGGTGGGTGTCGTGTCAGTGTGTTGGGTGGGGGGGTGGTGGGTTTGGGGGGGTGTGGTGTTGTGGTGGGGTGGGGGGGGACGTGTTGCTGGGGTCGGGGTGTTCGTGAGGGTTGTTGAGTGGGGGAGGGGGGTTGTGTATTGGTGTGGGTTGGTGGTGTAGATGTGGGTGTTTGTCTGGTGTTGTTTTTGTTGTTGGTGGGTGTGGTTGGTTGTATTTTTTTGTTGTTGGCGTGTGTGTGGTTTTGGGTCGGGTTTGGCGTGTGTGTCGGGGTTGGCGGGTGTGGAGTGTTTGTGTTCGTGGTTGGGTGGGTGGTGTGTGGTGGGTTGTTGGGGTGGGTGTGGTGGTGGCGTGGTGTTGGTGGTATTGGTGTAGTGGTGTGGTCAGGTTGTGGGGGGGTTGGTGGGGTGTGAGGTGTATGGTCTGTGGTGGGTTGGTGTGTTAGGTGTTGTGTGGTGGGGAGGTGTGGGTTTCGGGGGTGGGGGGTGTGTGTGTTGTGGTTTTGTTAGGGTGGTTGTGGGTGGTTCTGGGGACGGGGGTGGGTTCAGTCGTGGGTGGGGGTTTGTGTGGGGTGGGTGTTGGTGTTTTTTTGTGTTGGTATGGAGTGGTGGTGGTGTGGGTTTGGGGTTGGTTGGGTGTTGCGTGGTGGTGGTTGGTGTGGTTGTGTTCGCGTGAGTGGGTGGTGGTGTAGTGGTGGAGTTGGTCGTTGGTGGGCGTTTGGTTGGGTGGTGTGGTATTGTGGGTGGGTTGGTGGGTGTGGTGGTGTGGGGTGTTGGTGTGTGGGTGTGCTGCTGTGTGTGGTGGGGGGTTGGTTGGGTTTGTGGTTCTGGGTGGTGTGCGGGTTGTGTGTGGTAGGGTTTGGGGTCGGTGTGGGGTGTGTGTGGGTTGGTTTGGTTGGTTGTGTATGGTTGGGTTTGATGGGTGGTGGGGGGTGTGGTGGTGGGGGGTGGGTGTGTGCAGGGGGGTGGCTGGTGGGTTTGGGGTGGTGGTGTGGTGTGGTGGTGTGTGTGGTGTGTTGGTGTTTGGGGTGGGGTGTAGTGTGAGGGGTGTGGAGGGGGGTTGGTTGGTCGTGTTGTGGGGGGTCGGTGGTTTTGTGTGGTGTTTGGGGGGGGGTGGTGGGGTGGGTGGTGGGGGGTGAGCTTGGATGGTTGGTGTTGTGGGGGTGGTGGGGGGTGGGGTTCGGTGCGGGTTGGTGTGGGGTGTTGTTGTGGTGTGTGGGGGTTGAGTTGGTTGTGGAGTGGGGGGTGGTGGTGGTGGGGGTTCGTGTGGTTGGGTGTGTTGGGTTGTTGTTGTTTTTGTGTGGGGGTGGGGGGTAGGTGGGTGTTGGGGGTTTGATGTTTGTGTGGGGTTGGGGGGTGGGTGGTGGGGAGGTGTTTGGGGTTGTGGGTGAGGTGGTTTGGGTTGTGGGTTGTGGTGGGTGGTGGTGTGTAGGCGCGGTGAAGGGGTGGATGTTTAGTTTATTTTTAATAAATATCCTTTATATCTTTAATATTTAATACTCATTTTTTAATAAATATTTATTATAATTTATTAATATATTTATTTTTATTATTTTATATTAATTTATTTTTTTTTATTATTAATTTTTAAATTAATAAATATAAATTATTATTATTTATTGAAATATTATAATATATTAATTTTTTTATATTTTTTATAAATTTTTATATTCTTGTTTATTAATATATTTATATTATGTTTATATTAGTATAATATTTTTATAATAATATTTATACTTTTATTATTTAATTATTATTATTTTTTAATTTTTTTTTTATTTTTATTTTTTTATTTATTACATTTATTTATTATATATTTTTTTTTTTTAATTTTATTATTAGTTTAATTATTATATTCAATATATATATTAATATATATATTATATAATATTATTTTTATTATTTTTATATTATTATTTAATTTATATAAATTTAAATTTATAAATATTTTAATATATTTATATATATTTTTATTATTTTTAAATCTATATAATTTTATTTTTTTTTTTTTATTTTTTTATATTATATTATTTTTTTTTATTTTATATTTATTATTTTATATTATGAATATTTAATTTTATTTAATTTATTTTATATATTATAATTTTATATATTATATTATATAAATTTATATTAATATATTTTAATTTTATTTTAATTATTATTATATAAATAATTTTATTAATTATATATTTTATTTATATAATTAATTTTATTATTTATATTTATATTTACTTAAATATTATATTAATATTATATTTATATTATATAATTAATTAAATATTAATTTATATAATTTTAATTATTTATTTTTATATATTTTATTATATTTAATTATATATATATTTATTTATTTATAGATTTATTTTTTATAAATATATTTTTTTTTATATAATTTTTTATATTTAAAAATCTTTTCTATAATATATATATATAAATATAATTTTTTTATTTATAAAATTATTTTATTATATTTATTTTTAAAATTAATATAATATGTGTTAATATGTATAAAATAATTATATTTTTGATATATTTATTATTATGTTTAATATATTATTATTTCTATTTGACATATATATATTATATTAAATAATTATTATTTAATTTTATATTATTATATTATAATATTTTATAGTATTATATTTTATAAATATTATTTATTTATTTTTTAATAAATTTAGATTAATTTTATATATATAAATTAAAACTTTTTTATTTTTTATTTTTTTTTAATATTATATTTTATATAAATAATTTTATTTTATATTTATTTTTTAAATATTTATGATTTAATATTTATATTTTTATTTTATGTTTGAATTTTTATTTTTTTTTATAAGATTTTTTTAAAATCATTTTTTTTTTTATTTATTTTTATCTTTCCGAAACGTTATCTATAGAATAATAATCCACAATTCCTTATTAAACGTTATGGTTCTAAATCTACTTGTAATATCTATGACATTATCATATTGTTTACACAATCAAGCACATGTTGTGTTGTTTGTCTTCATAATATGATGTTGTACCTTACACAAGTGGGAGAAATCTCAAAGTGTGTGCAAGGAACAACATATTATTGGTTTCTCTTGACCGCAAGGTAAGAAAGCTAATAAATCTACTAGGACTTAAACATACAAGATGTTTGTTGCCCTATTACATTCAAATGTCATGATATAATGTAAAGCTACTTCAACATTTTGACTACATGTTTTAGTCAATCTAATTGTGGTTAAATAATAATAATCATAATTTTGAAGTATGAAATTAACTTGAAATTACTATTGAACTCAAGAGATTGTGTTCATAACTACTTTAGTTACTATAATTATGTTTTCTAGTTAAGACATAATTAGGAAGTCCTTGAATTAATCAATGACTTATAACATAAAGTATGTAGTAAAATTGTTATGTCTTCTTGTTAACACATAAACATGAGGTCCTTGAATTATTCAAAGACTTATAATGTATACTTGACATGTTCTGTTTTCTTGTAAACACATGAACATATAATTCTTGAACAGTTCTGTCTTCTTGTGAACACGTGAACATAGGGTTCTTGTATTATTCAAGAAATATACACTATAGCATGCACTTGGTTCGAAAATACTGAATATGCAATTTGGCTCGACCCAATTGACAAGTATTTGATCCAAAGAGAATTAAGTTATCTATGGAATTCTGATGAAGTCTCACAATTCCAATACTTATAGAATACCACATTATTATGGTATGTCTAATAGGTTGAAACAAACTATATTCATATTGTTTGATTCATGATAGCTTTAATTGCTCTACCTCCAAAATCAATCAAGGTTAGAAAATTATGTGTGTGTCATGGATACACTCAATATAGTTCAAACCTAGAAGGTATTCAAGACAACCCACGACTGAAACCCCTAAACCCTTAGGGATTTTCAGTTTTTCCACTCAAACCAATCGAACCCTAAAACATTTTAGGTTTTCGATTTTTCTACATTTCCTAGCTTGAAGATTGTAGTTTTGGTGTTCCTCCTAGCTCGACGTAACACAAACCTTTGCTACGGTTTTCGGTTAAAGGGTGATATAAGAATTAGGGTTTTGCTACAAACCCTAATTAGGGTTCTTGGAAGGAATCCCATTATGTCTTGATTAAAGTTCTGAAATTTGTTAAAATCTTATGAAGCATATTATTAACAAACTAGATATGAGAACTTAATATGTGTTTTGTTTTTCCCAATTAAGAACAATTCATTGTTGCTTAAATACTTAGTATTTAGAGAATTTTCTCTATTTACAAAAGTAAGTGGGAGCATCTACAAATCTTGAAGTGATTCAAGAACAAAATACGTTACCTTCTAAATCCACTTGTGAATGTCATACTAAGGTTAAACATGAAAATGTCGAACCAAAGTACAATGTAACTCTCATTCATAAATCCGCATGGATGCCTCATCACTTGAATGATATTTTTTAATATCAATGCTGAGGAATATTAGTTAGAGGGTCATAATAAGCCTGCTAACTAATAAGATGAATTATCACATCTTGAATCTGATAAATATCTTAGAACTATGAATGACAAGATGCAGTCCTTAAAAGGCAATCAAAGTTTTGAGCTTGATTGGTCTTTTACCAAACAGTTAAACTGTAAGGTGAGAATGAGTTTCTTTTGAAGAAAGGCTCATAAGGACAAGATTGTATACATATTAATGCCTGACTGATGACAAAAGTTTTTAATCTTACTCAAGCAATTGACTATGATTAAATCTTTCTTTTCTACACGCATTAATTATATAAAGATAACTAATTGTCATACAGATTTTCTTAAATCTGTTATATGGCGAATTAAGGATCATAACTCTTTCCTTAATGATTACCTTGCGAGGACGATGTGTAATCACAAGGGTTATGAGTCTATATTTGTAATATGACAATTAAGTTTTATAACTCTTTTCTTTATGATTACCTTTTGCGAGGACGGTGTGTAATCAAAAGGGGTTATGGGTTTAAAATAATCTTTATAAAGTATACAAGATAATAGAATTCAAGTATGGATTGAATCATGCATCTAGGAGCTAAGATCTTAAGTTTAATCACAATATGGTTTCTGATTAAATTAAGATAACTCCTGAGTACATCTGACATCAAGTGGGAGCACTATGTTTTTCCTTAAAATTCATATGTTGTGTAACATATTGAAGGTATCATTCCATCTAAGCTAGATGTTAATCCTTGAGATTGGAATGAAACTTCACTTGAGAATTTAGGAAATAAAACAAACAATCTTGGAATAAATGTTTAATGAAATAAACATATGCGAAAATAAAGTCTAACACAATGCAATACATCATTGAAGCAAGTCTTAAATGATATATTTCACTTGAGATAATTTAATACATGGATGGAAACCTTGTGTTTTAACAAAGGATTCATCATGTATATCTTATATTGTGTATGAGACTAGTTGTTACTTTTGCACAAGAGCAAGGAGCTAACAACAACAGTATCTAATTGAGAGTGATTTAGATGACTGTTAAAACAAATGTTTACGAATTATATAAGGCATAGTGTTGTTTGTGTACACACGATGCTAGAGAATAATCAATCCTAGTTAAAGTAGGATTTCATCTTTTATGATATCATCTTTTATGAATAAATCTACTTAACTAGAATATGACCAGCTAAGACATTGGGTGCGCAACACTTTAAAAATGAGAATACTTTACATTTAATAAACTGTTAAAGATGACTTCTGGAGATAGGTATGTTGTTGACTTCAAATACCCTATAAAAGGTACTATTACCTTGTCCATACTATGACTCTTGCAATAGTATGCACGTGAACAATACGACACTCATCTTATTATTCAAATCCTTTCTACTCCATTAATTTGAAACAAGTATTCCGGATAGTTTTACCTCAGATAACTATTTAGTTTTCTTGCAAAAGAAAAGTTGAGAATGTTGGAAACATTATACTTCAACTTACCAAACTAGTCTCATGCATATCTGTTTTATTAGTATTGGATAATTTGGTTTTTTATTGTAAACAATATAGTTACTTCGGATGAATAAAGAGACTTGGTATTTGTTCTTCATTCATATAAAAAATTGTTTAACCTATGATTGCATGTTTATTCACAGAATGATTCTTATCATTCTAAATAGGTTCCATTGTCTTAACAATATGGGAATATTTGTTATGTAAGGCACATATGAGTGTTGGTTAATTCTTGAATATATGGATGGTTTCCCACCAAACTCATATGTATTCACAAGGGAATGCATATTGGATACCCCAACCTTCGCATTTAACTTTTTGAGCCAAGTCCCATGAGTTTAATATCGAAAATGGTTTAAATCCGTCCCTTAGACAATGAATGCCAAGCAAGTTTCTGTATGTTGGATATCTCTCTTTGATGATATCAAACGCTATCCTAAATAATGGTAGTTATAAAGGCTATTCTTGAGAGGGTGTATTGAAGCATCATCCAAACACGTGTAGTCAATAAAGGATTTAGTTCCGGCCACTTGATATTCGATGAAAGATACTATCGGGCCGCCCTCTCTAGATTTAATCAGATAATTATGTGGCCGCACCCAAAGGGTAATGCAAGAATGATTCCTTTGATTAATTTGGTATAATCTGAATTATTTCTATAAAACAGAGAAACATAATGTTAAACTATATGGAATGACTTAGGATCCATATCCATGGTTTAACGGTATCTGTAACAAAGGGATGATTATAAAGCAAGAAATTTATAACCATTAACAGCTGAGATTATTTTTGAAACTCTTATCTCATAATATTCCTAATGTAAAAATAATTGTGTGGGTTGCTAGACTTTGCCAATAAAGAGTATAAGTGTTAGGGCTACTCCCAACTCCCAAGTGGGAACTGTTTGGGTTATGGTAGTCTGGCTATAGCACGTATACGTTAACAATATGTGAGCCCTATTGGGGCACACACGTTAAGACACGAAAGACTTTATTAAATACTTAATATTTATGTATTTTATTATGTACGATTTAAAATACTTCCACGATAATGATTTAATGATTATTGTTTTAAACACCGTTAAGACGTTATAAACAATGTAATATATTCGAATAAATAAAAACCGAAGGGACTAAAATTGATAAAACCCGAACTTTATGGGTGTCACCTGTTGGCCAACCCATACAGTTTCTTGAAGGGGGTTTTGGAATCAATTTTAGAGATAAGGGATAAAAGTTGTATTGTGATAAAAATTATGAGGAGTCCTAGTTTATCTACAACTAGGGTTGAGGTGCATATATAAATACCTCATTCCTCTCCTCATAATTGGTGGTTCGTCCCATTCACACAAAGACATACAACTTTCGGTGCTATCTTAAAATCCCACGTAACAAGAATTAAATAAAAACAATCTTTACGTGGATATCTATATTATAATGCATGCATAATCTTATTTGCATGCAAGACTAAGTCAAAGATTGTTGGCTGTTTCCTTCTTGTTCTATCTCACAGCCGAATACAAACATCCCTTTTAAGGTTGTTTGTTTGATCGACAGTACCCAAAAGCAAGAACCCGGTGTTCTGTTGTTTATTCGTGAAGTAACGACTAGCATGGTAGCGTACTTGTTCGACGTGTTGTGTGAGCAACCGTAGAGGTGATTGTTTTAGTCACTTTATTTGTTTCTTGATCAATTGGCTAAGAGGTACGCGTTTTCTATTTACTTCTTATTATGTGTTAACCTATATGCTATTACTAGATCCAATCCGCTGCGTACTCGTAGTTACTTGGTTACCTAGATTATTAAATCCCAACATTTTTATTACATCATATTAATAAGCTTGAGACAAGAGCTGAGTACAATAAGCAAGAAATTAAAATTAAGCTATTACAACTTGAAAAATAAGCTAAAAAAAAAACTAAAGTTAAACTAAAAAATAAAAAATAAAAGACTCCTTCCCCAAAAAAAATAAGGGAGGCGAGCTGCTATTTTAAAGGGTGAGAAGGGGTGAAGTTGTAACTTATGCTTCCCAATCCGCTATTAATTACTCGGACCAATCAGAGGCAAGGAAAAAGGTGGCTCGGATCATGATCCATGAGCCGTATCAAAAATAGTTTACACGTTACATATGTTGGCTTAAATCGTACGCATGGATATTGGTTTTGGATCCCATTTCCGTCTCAAGCAAATGGAATTAGAAATGTTATAACAAACTTGCCACGTGTCAATACATAACTCGTCCTCTCAATTCCTTAGTGCTATGTCACGTGCAGTATTTTTATTTATTTGGGAAGCATGTGATCCGACGTCATCATTGCATCACCACCTCTTTAAAACACATTTAATTCTTGGGTTAAATATGGGCTGGTAGCAATACGGACTGGCCCGGCCCATAAAATGGGTTACGGGCTGGCTCAATAAAATCCGAGGGCATCGTTGGACTCGAATTTTCGCGCTCTTTCCATTTTCGTGCTCGGTTTTGTCCGGCTTTGTTTTTATTTTTGTCCATTTCTTTAATATCCGTACCTGCACATACACAAACACAAAAACAAACATATATATGAATTTTATTTTAAGTTGGGGTCTTTTAGGTCCTTTTCCATAAAATATAATGTATATAAAAGCGAATACCACATATTAAAATCAGCCAGCCCCCGTTCTACGCTAAGGTAATTGCCCGTGTCCTCACGCAATGTTATGAAGTAAACTTCATGAAACCTAAGAATCTAAATCCCCCTCGACCAATAACCTCGAAAAGTAGCTAAGTTCCGTCAAGGGACGAAAGAATCAAAAGCTTCGACAAGTCCCGTTTTCACCATTTTTTATCTATACACTAACTATCCCTAATATTTTTGGATTTTCCTTTTTCTTTTCTCGACTTCCTGTTTGACTTCCTTTATTATATCACATTGGGATCATAGAATGAGAAACGCCCATAGAGTAATCTACGGATGTCCTGACGGATAAATTCATCGTCCCCGATTTTTCCCCTAGTTTTCCAAAACCAAGCAATTAAACAAGATCTTTGGTCAATATAATCCAATGTTAAGCACTCAGACGTAAAGACTTGGAACTTTAAGCTCCCAACATGGATATATATTAAATGGTTGTACTCATGTCAACTCAACCATAGATCAACTTATTTCCATAGTCGTAATTCAAGATGAATCATGACTCAAAGCAACGAACTTGATTTAGGACCTTGTAACTTGATTTTTAAAGAACGAAAATTTAAACTATAGAAATTTTTTGCACATCATCATCATTATAATCATAAAGTTCTTAAACAGGAATGCGTTGCTTAGTTTGAAACACCTACCTACCCTCGCTCCCTAGTAGGGTATCACAACAAACGACCGGATGTTTCTTAGTTTGAAAACCCACCCCGTTACTAGCGTAGTAGGAAATCACATCAACACCTTCTTCCTAATATGGCTAAGGATAAATGTCTTAGTTTGAACCCTCACCTAGACCTCGCTTCCTGATGAGATATCACAACACACCAAATCCCTAGAAGTAAAGATGTCTTAGTTTGAACCCCCATCTCGTGGTTAGCGGAGTGGGATATCACGACACATCTTTTACTTGTTCCATATAACCACATGTTATGCATCATTGGCATAATTTCAATATTCATGTGCCTTTTTGCATTCATTACTTCATTCACTATGCTATCCTTTGCATTTAACTTTCAAATTACTTAAGAACAGAAAAATCTCGCGTTAAAGAATCAAATGACAAATTTGAAAGCTTTTTCAAAACATGATTGACGTAGGTGAATGGAATTGAGCACGTATGATTAGGATGGATTTAGAAGCAAATGGGAGAAAAAGAGCCACAAGTTACTCATATAAGTTTTTCAAGAATCTTGCTCAGCACATAAACTTATATGTATACTCTATCACTTCTTGTTGTTCACCTTATTAAAATTCAAGCAATAGAATTCGTGAAAGCTCACCTACAAAGCGTAAGTTGAGGAACTAAGCTAGGGCTCAACGACGCCCGATCGAGTCAAAAATTATTCTCATTCTACCCATTAGGAAAGTCAAAACTGTGACAAAACACTTATTTTATTTTTGAAAATTTTTAAAATTTTTCAATTTTTTTGGTATTTTTGCAAAAAATTGGTGGTAAAAACGGGATTGCGTGATAACAACGACTGCAGGCAAAAATCAAATCGAAGATCCCCCCCATACTAGAACTAAACATCGTCCTCCAGATGTTAAAAGGGGTTCCTTAGACGCAAATCTAAGGCCCGTTTATAAAGTGGTGTCCAAAAGATAAAAAACGTAGTCGAAGTATGTTCAGCTCTGGCTACTGATTCCCAAAATGAAGCTGAGGGATGTGAAACTCTTGTGGAATACTGCGAGCACGAGAGTCTTCACAATCCGGGAAATCCTAGACATACAACACAAAGCACACACAAACATGGACAAAACACGGGTAATGGAAAATGTAAGCCTCCTCAACCTACAAAAACATTATTTATTAACTATGACTGATAAAGCATGGGGTGCCTCCCACGAAGCGCTTGTTTAAAGGTCGCTATGCTTACCCCGTCCCCTAAATTTATTGGTCCATGGGGAACTCTCTGGAGATCCGGGACAACCTCGTTGTAATGTCCCCTCCAAAGTAGTGTTTTTCACAACGATGACCATTCACTTTGAAATTTTGGCCGGAGTTTTGGGAATAACGCGACACGTGCCATAATGGAACAACTTGGGTACAGTGAATGGTCCACTCCACGGGGTCTTGAGCTTGCCCGAAAAAATCTTCAATCTAGAGTTTAAGAGGAGGACGCGATCACCGACAGTTAAAACCCGGGGGGCGATGTTTGATTTTTGGAGTCATGGATTCACTTTGGATTTTCTCTTTATAGATCAAAGAGTTTTCATAGGCATACACGAAGTTCTTAAGTTCATTGAGTTGAATTTGTTCTGTGAGCCACCCGCTTTTTGAATCAAAGTTTTGTATGCATTAAGGCCTAGTAAGCTTTGTGCTACGGAGCTCAGATCGAAGATGAACAATGCTTTCCCGTACAAAACACTAACTTATATGATACACCCATGGTGTTTGTAAGCTGTGCGGAAAGCCCAAAGTGCGTCATCTAATTTATCCGACCAAGAGGCACGATTTTCGCCCACGGTCCTTTCAAGAATCCTTTTCAAACCACGATTGGATACCTCAACTTGTCCACTTGTTTGTGGATGATACGCGGTGGAGAGACGATGAGTGACTCCGTATTTAAGCATGACCTTTGGAAAATTATCTTGGAAAAAATGGGTTTCCCGCGATCACTTATGAAATTGCAGAGGGGCACCAAATCTGGAGAAGAGAGATTTAAGAAATTTACAAACAACTCGGGCATCATTGGTGGGGAGCGCTTTTGCTTCAACCCATTTTGATAAGTAATCAACGGCCACGAGTATATATTTGTTCCCTCTTGAAGACGGGAATGGCCCCATAAAGTCAATGCCCCACATGTCAAAGATTTCGCAAACTTGGATAGAGTTTTGTGGCATCTCATCACGTTGCGAAATTTTGCCTTGACGTTGACAAATGTCACAACGGGTGACAAAGTCGTGGGCATCCTTGTAGATTGTGGGCCAATAAAATCCTGAATCGAAGACCTTTTTAGCTGTGTAATTGGCACCGTAGTGTCCCCCGGTGGGTCCACTGTGGCAAGCTTTGAGAATGTCAAAAGCTTCTTGCCCCGAAACACAACGCCTAATTACTTGGTCTGCACAGATCTTGAATAGAAAGGGGTCGTCCCAAAAGTAGTGTTTGACGTCTTTGAAAAACTTTCTTTTCTGTTGGGACGACATCCCTTTGATCACAAAATTCCCCGCATGGTAGTTTGCAAAATCGGCAAACCATGGGGCATTATCACCACGAAAGGTAACCATCCCAAGTGTCTCGAGAGGAAATGTTTCCGTAATTTCCTTTTTCTCGAGCTCACGCAATTTGACGGGATTTTTTCAAGTCTAGAAAGTTGGTCTACGGCGAGATTTCCTGCTCCTTTTTTATCACACGGATAAACGAAATCAAATTCTTAGAGTAGCCAAATCACCGGAGCAATTCTTGGCTTAGCACCTGCTTAGAAAGCAAGTACTTGAGGAGAGCCGAGTGGTCCGTATACACTATACTTTTGGACAAGACAAGATATGGCCGGAATTTCTCGAAAGCATACACTACGGCAAGTAATTCTTTTTCCGTTGTAGTGTAATGTGCTTGAGCCTCGGTCATAGTTTTGCTTGCATAGTGTATCGGCTGGAAGTGCTTGGTCTTACGTTGCCCTAGGACTGCCCCAACAGCAAAATCACTTGCATCACACATGATTTCAAAGGGCAAGTCCCAATCGGGGGCAACTAAAATTGGAGCCTGGGTTAACTTCATCTTAAGGGTCTCAAATGCTTCGATGCATTCCTTTGAGAAGATAAACGGAGTTTCTTTTTCAAGGAGGTGGGTCATAGGCCGGGCAATTTTGGAAAAATCTTGAATAAATCGTCGGTAGAATCCGGCGTGACCGAGAAAACTGCGAATACCCTTCACGGTAGTGGGATGAGGCAATTTTGCAATGACATCAACTTTTGCCTTATCAACCTCAATCCCGGACTTAGAAATCTTATGGCCAAGGACTATGCCTTCCTTGACCATAAAGTGGCACTTTTCCCAATTTAGCACAAGATTGGTGTCTTCACACCTTTAGAGCATTTTGTCTAAATGGGAAAGGCAAGAGGAGAAAGAATCACCGAAAACCGAGAAATCATCCATGAAGACTTCCATGGTTTTTTCAATCATATCATGAAAGATTGCAACCATACACCTTTGGAACGTGCCCGGTGCATTGCATAACCCAAAAGGCATGCGACGATAGGCAAATGTCCCGTAAGGGCAGGTGAAGGTAGTCTTTTCTTGATCAAGTGGGTCAATCGGGATCTGAAAGTAGCCGGAGAATCCGTCCAAAAAGCAATAGTACTCATTTCCGGCTAATCTTTCAAGCATCTGATCCATAAATGGCAACGAGAAATGGTCTTTACGAGTTGCATCATTGAGTTTTTGGTAGTCGATGCAAACTCGCCATCCCGTAACCAATCTAGTGGGTATTAACTCATTGTCTTTATTTTTCACCACAGTTATGCCTCCCTTCTTAGGGACACAATGAGCCGGGCTTACCCAAGGACTGTTAGAGATAGGGTAAATTAACCCGGCATCAAGAAGTTTGATAACTTCTTGCTTAATAACCTCATGGATTTTGGGGTTAACTTGGGTTTTAACCCTTCTCTGATGTTTAAATACGGGTTTGATTTTCCTCATCAAATTTATGGAGTGCAAACCCTGTAGATCTATCCCCTTATCAATCAAAAAGCTTCCAAGCTATTGGTCAAGTTTGTGGGACTCTTTAAGAACCATTGTCAGGGCGTTTTTCCTAATCTTCAAGTTTTTAGCGATTATGACGGGGTTTATTTGTCATCACCTCTTAAAATCAAGTAAGCATTACTCAAGGATTGGGATGGTATGTCTTTGAGTTCAAGGTCGGGAGGTTCTTCACATCGTAGGTTGTGAATGCTTTTCAGGCACATTGATTTCACAACAACTGCGGACGGAGGGAGATTTGGGTGGTCACTATTGATCACACTTAAAACAATTCCTCAAGATAAACGTTCTCCCTCAGAATCATATATGCCGTCAACACCCTGGGTTGGGGTTTTTTTTTAATTGAATCATCATTGGTTCAAGAAATTCATCAATCTTTCATCTTAGAAAATCACTCTCCTCCGAAGGGGGAGGTGGAAAGATGCGGAGACGAAGCCCACCGAGAATCGATAATAAGGTTACCGAAAGTAGATTAATGTGGGTTTGCCATACTAGTCTAGTAATGGCTTGTACTTCTTGTTTTCTTATTCTTCTCATAAGCAAATTGTCATATATATCGCCATCGGTGAACCGATGTTTATGTTTTGTAGGAGAGGATATGTTACGGAGTTTCTCCTAACTGTGGAAGGTACGGAGGGGTGTCAAGAATGAAGAAGCACCGGGTCATTTGTTCACCGTAATCGTCGATCAAGGCACAGTGCCCATCTCATAGTAAGGTCTTACGAAGATTAGCGGCCGAACACAGGAGGATCTCGGCAAACGGACTCTAATCACACGACACAAATCGTCAGGGAAAGAGAAGAACTGTCTACCAAACTTTCACGAAAACATCTCGGGCGAGGCGGTTTGTTTGAGACTTAGAAATCGTTTGGTCGGGCAAAGGTTCAATATCATTCGGGTTGTGGTCAAAGTTGGGGCAAGAGTGACTTAGCTCTTTCTAATGGAAGTGAGGCATTAGGTTCTTGAGGCTCTGGCTCGAGATCGGATACAAGGCTCTAAGCTATTCATGCATCCTCCCGGATAAGTCACACGGTATATCAAGAAATCTACAAGGGTACGTATCCTAAGTTTCTAGGGAGGATACTTTTTTTAGGATAAACGAAACACGTGCATTCTCGTTTAACGGTGTCTTTGTTTCTCAATTATACTTCATCCTTGTCATTGAGTGAGCTTTCAAAACATTGGCTGCAAATTTAGGCTTGTGTAGCGAGAGAGTCACCCGGGAAACATCTAGCTCGGATATGGAGGATTCCAAAAATATCTCCATAAATTTTGAAGCTAGAAGTATCGTCTTTTCTCACTCGGTGCTTCTCTTTGTTGGCCTTAGAAGGATAAGGCAAGGTTGGTTTAGTCTTTGAAAGCTACAACGGGCTCCAAATTGGTCAACAATTTGTCCCCTTTTAATTCATAAAACTTCTATAATTACCATCCCCCTACCACACAAATACACACTTTAAAACTAAACCCCACCACCCCCCCAAACCCTCTTTCTCACCTACCGTCCCTCCTCCATACCCGACCCCCCCCCCCCCCCCCACCCCCCCGCGATCCCCACTCCCCCCCCCCCCCCCCCCCCCCCCCCCCCCCCCCTCCCCCCCCCCCCCCTATTACCCGCCCCCCCGCACCACACCCCCCCACGCCCCAACCCCCCCCCCCCCTGCCGACCCCCACCCCCCCCCCCCCCCCCCCCCCCCCCCCGCCCCCCCGCCCCCCCCCCCCCGCCACTGATTGCTTTCCATCACCTTTCAGGTTAGCAATGGTGTTGCTTGGAACGAGAACCCGAAGCCAAAGTAGAAGCTTGTTATTACTATTCACGGTAATTTAGTGAGCAGGTTCCGTTATATTTGCCATTTTTACCCGATTTTGGTTAAATTATTGATTGATATTATTACCCCGATTTTGGTTTAAAACAGATGGTTCACCAATTTTGGTTAAATTGATCCCCCGATTTGGTTTGTTCTTGATGGTTTTGCCCGGAGGAAAACCGGGAGGTTCGAATTTGGTTTTAAACATCTGAGGGCGGTAACTGGCATTACCTTGGTTGTTAGTTAACTGCGGCGGCTTGTGACACGTATTCTTGCTATTGTCAGATAAATGTTGCCATCGGTGGCTGGACCAATTTTGGTCAAGAATGACCACCCCCCAAGGTTTACACAACTTTGCCTCGTACCCGCTTTTAAGGGATGCGGAGCTGGAGTTGGTTTTTCGTATCGAGAATTATATGCTCATAACCATTCTTTCAGCGCAGCAACATGCGGATGAACTGCTGGGTAGATGAGCTCGTACTCACTTTGGATAACAATGGCCCTTGCTTCGTGATTGACGAACTTTGGGACTGCTCTCTGATGTTTTTAGGCATTCTCGAGGCATTTTTATACAGATAGTTACCACCGCCAGCGGATTCAATGAATCTTGATCATTTGAATTTAGGGCATTATAGGAATGTATTCGGTTGATGCAAATTCTGATAAACCCTTGATGCGTGCTCCCCTAACGAAGATCTTGAATCGGTCCCATGCCTCGTAAAACGTTTCATCAAATTTTTGTTGAAATCTCGTGATTTCATTTTCGAAGATTTGTTGTTTTAGAGGGAGGGAAGAATTTGTTAATGGATTTTCGAAATTAAGAATTTTTTTTTTTTTTTCATCCCATGTAAGATCGATCGAGGGGGTTCTTTTTCAAGCCAAATCCGGGCGGCTCCCTCGAGGGAAAATGGGAAAAGAATAAGCTTAACCGACGTACTCGGGACGTTTAGGAACTTCATCGTAGAAGTGATCTTGTTGAAATATCGGATGTGAGCATGTGGGTCTTCTTTATCATGTCTATTAAATTGCTTGTTAGACCATGCTTGATCTCAAAGTTGTTCACGGTAATTTCGGGAACAACGATTGCATCCTCGTAACCCTCGGTGGGTGCTTCGAGTAATTGCGCCATAGTACGATTATCGGCCATCGTAACTATGGGATGATTGAAAGTTTCTTGATTGTTATTTGGTTTCTCAAGATTGGGTGATTCAACAAGATGTTGTCGGGGACTTGTTAGTTTCGACGTTTAGGGTTGAGAAAGAGTGCGCATGCACATATAATATAATTATGAAAAGAAAATTTACACTAATTTTTTTGGTTTTTCAAAGGTTTTTGTCACAATGTATTCTTAAGGGACAATGAGGTTAGGACAAACTTCAACCAAATAATCACGTACTTCACGATTAAGCTCTCAAAATGTTAAACGCCAGGTGAGCGTGAGAAGGAGTAGGATTAGCGCGTAAGCTTATTTCTCCTTTTCGGGTTCGTTAGTTCTTCGAACAACCTCCTAATACCAACTTTTTAGTTGGTTAATCAAATCGAGGTGAGCCGACGTCGGTAGTGTAAAGAGACACAAATGGCAGTTGTTAAATCTTTTGTTTCGATGTGGGACCAACCAGTTCACCACGGAATTTTATTAATGATAATGATTTAGTGAAGTATTATATGATTGATATTTATATTTCTTGATTATGACAATGCTTTTTATTTTTTGTTTTTCTTGTTTTTTTAAATTATATATACTAAATTAAATGAAAAATATTTTTGTATTTTATAAAATAAAGAGTATTCACAAATTCAAAACACATTTTGTCAATCGTTACGTATTAATTCGTTTCTCAGCCTCCCTGGCACGGCGCCAAAATTTGATTCGTTAAAAAAAAATATATCATTTTAATATAACCTTTAACAAAGGACAAACACTCAACCAATTACTTTAGTCAAGGATTGGTCAAGAGTTCACAAATTAAAATATATATATGTCTGGAAGTATGATTCCAGGGTCATTAAGTCCCAACGAGGCTTGAATGGAAAATCGAATGACGTATTGATGATTGATGCTTGAATAGAAAAGGGTTTGGATTTGATTTTTATAATTAAAATGCAAAAACGATTAAGAAAGACCTAAAAACGAAAGCTAAAATGATATTAATCTAAAACGTAGACGAAAATGTAAAAACGCGAGGGCTAAAAACCTAAATTTTGCAATTTAAAACCTAGAACAATTTTTAAAGCTAAAATAGATTCTACTTGACTAAAAACAAAGTTTAAAAAAACTAGACAAAAAACGGAGGTCGTTTGGACCAAAAACGAGTCAAAACAAGAACGGGGTTTGAATCCCGTTCTTTAGAAAATGAATTTTTGAAATAATGACCCTATGAAAAATTTAACAATTTTCCTAGAAACTATATGAAAAAAGAAAATTTTTAAAAAAAAGTTTATATTTTTCTGATTAATATTTTATTTTTTATGAATTTTTTAAGTTTTTAAAGTAATTAAATTATAAAAAATACTAGAAGTTTATAAAAAAAATAGAAAAATTACACAAACTAGCTTAAAGGCTGACTAGCCTAAGATATTAAGAAAAACCACACAGCTTATTGGATAAGCTGCGAAATAAGCCCTAATAGCTTATAAGGCTTAATGGCCAACTTGTGTTTATAAATAAACTGGCCCAAGGGTCTAACAGAAAAGATCGAAGGGCGCAGTTGGTAGTGTGTGTGTGTTTAAGAGGTTGAGGCTTATTGAGGTCGGGGGTTCGAGCCCTAGCTCACCCCTGACTTCCAAGCTTCCCTTTTTATTTTATTTTCAATTTTTTTTACAAACTTAAAAAGCTCATGAAGATAAGCATTTTTTTTTAATTACGTCTTTTTACGATAAAGACTAATAGCTAGGAAAAGCCAAAACAAACAGCAAAATTTGCCTGTTTATATACTTAGAAAATATTTAAGCTAAGATATGGGACTTTTGAACTGACATAAGCTACAAAGTTCTATTAAGCTTACAAATTTAAACTAAACTACACTTAATGAGCAAATACAGGTGAAAATAAGCTAAAGTTGAGTGGAGAACAAACCTAGAAAAGCTAAATAAGCTATCTGACAAAAGAATGCATGCAAAACAGACAAGCAGGCTATTTCAAGCTTATTTTTAAGCCATTAGCCAAAAACTTGGGGCTTATTTGGAAGAATAGTGGGGAAAAGTGCTGGCATTGTTTGGCTTGCTATAGCACCAAGGGAGGCTTATTGTTCAGGTTTCAAGAGTGCTAATAGGTAGACCATAAGAATAGTTATTATTCAAAATAAGGATCAAGCTGCAAAGTAAATTTGAACCGATTGTGTAAACATATCAATGAGCTTATGATCTATAATTAAAGACTAACTCTATAGGTAAATTTAATCCAGATAAGTGTATGAATATAAGACAATGAAAAACTAGGAGAGTAACACTAGGACAGGATTATACTAAAAAGGGGAAAAGATCAAATTACACGTAAGTCTCTCTTCCTCTGCTTTTAAGACTCTTAAAACAAAGTATCTATAAGTGAAACATTGTGCTCTTAATCAAATCTACAATAAAGCTGTAACTCACTAAATGTCACAGACTTTACCATGTCTACTTAAACTTTTATTTCATGATTTTTGAAGTATAATAAACTCTAATGAACAAGCTAATCCTTCTTATTTGACTTAGTAAATTGGCCTAGTGACACCAACCATTAAACTTCATTTTGACCCGTTTTTGGCTTGTGTGCCAAAACACCCCCTTTAAGTTCTTGATTGCAATTTTAACCAAGCAATGCTGTTTTAAGGCAATTAGTAGATATAACAATAGCATGATTAAAGAACAAATAAGCCTAAGAGGACATAGGAAGTAAGCACTATTAAGCTTGTTCTAATTATTCATCACGTAACAAGATTTGATAAGACAGATTTTCTAAAAACTAGGAAACAAAATACAAGAACAATGTAGGTACTTTAAATAACAAAAGACAGTATAAATAGCACAGGAGAGCAAAGAAATATGAAAATAAGCACAATAAGCTATAATTAAGCTATGCTACAATGACTTTAAAGAAAAATGAGAAAATTAAAGAAGAAACTTATAAGTCCAAATGCACAGGAACCAAATACTAACCCCTAATTCCCCTTAGTCCAAATTCTGAATGAATTAAAAAACCAAGGTTCCATCCCATTATTCGAACCATTTCCTTCCTGTTGCCCTTATTTTTTATTTTCTTTTTCTCTTTGATTTGTTTTTCTTTTATTTTAATCTTGTGTAAGAGCAATACCTTATAAATGGTTAACCGCAACTTACAAAAGTGATAGTGTTACTTAGAAACAAAATATGCTTAGTAAAACATAAGATTTGAGGGAACCACTTTTTTCAATTAAAACTTTAAAAAAATAGAATACAATGCTTGAAACTGATAACACTAAAGTAAATGCATAAAAAGTAAGCTGAATTACAAGAAAATTAAAGATGGATGCTTTTTTTAAGCTAACAAGAGTCCTATTTATACTAAATTGCTAAATCTTGGCCTTTTTTTCTTTTTCTTCTTTCTCCTTGCTGTGCTTCTTTGTAGACACAAAAACCAGTTGTTTTTGTTGTGTGAGAGTAATCCAAAGTGAAAATCTCGCCTTTGGATTCTTTACTATATTATACAATAAGTCAACTTAGCCATCGAAAAATGCAAATTGTTGAATGGTGAGGATGACCAAGGTCGAAATGGCTTTCAATTGCGACCTGGGGATGGATAGTGAGGCGGGGGGAAAGTTATCGAGGGGTTTTTTTAAAGGTGGGGGATAAAAAGGGTTATGTTGTTTGGGGAAGACAATCAAAGGCGGGAAAAGTGGGTTTGACTGGGTCAAGGGAAAAGGGTTAGGTTGGGTTAAAGGTCAAGTTAAATGCCTCCCAAGTTATAGGTGTATTGCTATCTTGGTCCTTGTGGTGATATTATTATGAGGGTTGGCAAAAACATCCCTGAGGGTTTAAGTGCATTGCAAGAAGTAGTCCTTGAAATAATACAACGTTTAGGGGGGTGGCAGAGGAATGCCCCCCTATATTTGTATTTCACTTAAATTGCCATTTTTGACCCTTGAGTCTTTTACCTTGTATACACTAGGGCATTTGGCAATTTTGATCCTTAAGTTGTTTATTTTTCTTTGCTTTTTGATCTTTCTTTTGACTTTGACTGTGGACTGTTTGACTTTTTGGTGACTTCTTTGACTTGGTTGTCTTTTAGGCTTCGATTTGGCTTGTCTTTTACACTTTTCCATTCCTTCGTGCTAAGTTTAGTCATTTTTTCGGCTTTTGTTTTTTCGTTTCCTTTGTGTGATATCCGTTTCCTGCACAATACAAATGCAAAACAAACATATATTTGGCAGATTTTGTCTGTTTTTGGTCATCTAAGTCCGTTTTTAATGGAAAAAGGTATGTGTAATTACCATTCTTTTCTTTTTCTACACCATATTATATGCTTCGTTACACCCTTGAGCCTTAGCCTACCGTGTAGATTAAGCCTATTTTAATACAATGTTGCTAGTTGCTTTCGTGTAAAGTTTTGTATTTCCTGTGTCGGAAATTTTTCTATCTCTGTAATGGTCGGGAAATTGCACAATGCAATGGGAAAAATATGTAGCTCGTAAGTTTTGCTACTTTCGCGATTATGAATCATGTCTGAAGAAGAAGTGTTACAAGGAAAAGATTATTCAGATGAATTATGATAGTGAAGACGGTGAAATCAAATCGAGATTTATGATGTATTGCAAAAAAGCAAAAAAAAGAAGGAAGAAAAATAGTCGGTTCAAAAGAAGTTTATGCCAAAGGAATTACTTGGAAGGATCGATTATTCATTGATACGTTACAAAAATCAACGATGTAAAGTATTGTAAAAAGTTGCCGATATGACCACTTATTCTGTAAAAGTATGTAAAGAGCGGGATATAAGAGAAGTTGACCGTTATGGGAACGCCAACTTAGGTTGTCTTTGTCATTTCTGTGATCGAGGGCGTTTAGTTATATGTTCGAGTCTTTGGTATGACACGGTCAGGGGAAAGTTACTTAGCAAAACTCATACTTATTTGTCGGCTTAATCTATTTGTTTCTGTTGAAATTTTGTGTCTATCGCCTTTTTACTCCCTTCCTAGCAAACTAACCTTAAGGTCCACTCGAACAAGAATTGTACGAGCTTGGTTGTCTTTTCATCGTTACGGATGTATGGCATGTTTTTAGCTGCCTTGTTGGATGTCAACTTTTGGTGATGGTGAAATTTTGAAGCTCAGTACACCTATATGTTCTTCATCTTAACCGTTGGAGTTATACACGTTGAACAGGGATTGTGATCGGATTGTTTTGTCTATTTCCATCGTTTTACGGTCATGTATGACGATGTTGATGCCTTGTTGGTGGTAGTGGTAACTTATAGTGAAAGACAGTTGAATGATCAACCCTAAGCCTTCTTAACCCAATTTATCTTTTGACTTGTTTCTCCTCTTAGCTTTGAGGTGGGATTGTGTTTCAGTGCCAAGACTATGAATAAAAATACTCACGAGTTACCGAGCACATTAAGCGTACAATTAAATGTTGACACCTTGATTAGTTGAGTGATCTGTAGTGTTTTAATTTACATATTCGTGAGGAGCTGGTTATGTACTGGTGATTAAGGTCATAACGGATGCTTAAACGGACTAATCTCTTAACTTCTTTGGCTGGGACACATTTTCATAAACAAAAACTTTTCTAAATTCTACTTGAGGACAAGTAGGATTCAAGTGGGGTGATATTTGATGACATCAAATAACGTCACTTTATTATATCATTTATCCCATCTGTTTTGCCCACTTTTACATAATTATTACATTATTTGGTACTTAATTGCTTTAGTTGAAGAAATGCAGTAATTCTGGGTATAGTGTTTTGTGGAAGCCAGACTAAAAGCGCATTAAATTTAGAGCTAAAATGAAGAAATTTGAAGAATGCTGATTTTTGTTACATATGCCGTATCCAACTAAAGAGATACGGCGTATCAGCGCCCAAACTTCACAAGAAAACGCGTTTGACCAATTCCCATACGGGTTTATCCTTCTGTTTACTAGCCAATATTATAAAGATAACTATTCAAAGATACAGTAAATAAAGTAAATTGGGAATATATTACCGATTCATTGAGAATGTAGCGCGCACTTTAAGGAATCCAGCCCTATCGCTGTATCGACCTAGCCAGGTACGGCATATCGAGTCTTTTTCAGACACTATAAATAGAAGACTCAAAAATGAGTTTTTAGTGTGCAATATCATATTATATTTTACCATTATCTTAAGATGAATTTTAGAAGAGAAGAATCAGCCTCCAAGGTCAAGCATTGATCCCGAATCCATAAATGACATGTGTAAGTTTTACTCTCTTAATCGTTTCGATTTTCTTTGTTTGATTACGCTTGTATAATTACAATTGTATGGGCTAATTCCCTGGGTATTAGCCATCTTATGAAGGCTTAATGTTTGGTTTGTTTTAAAATCGATTTCTTAATTAATCGTTGATTGTTTAATTATGTTTTATTACCTCATACTTGTTTATGTGTTTGAATATGGGAACTATCATTTAAACTGGGTATAGTGATACCTAAAAACTAATCTAGTATCGGGATAGCTCTACATATGTGTTTTTTATATTATGGACCAATAGGAACAAATAATCATTCTGTCTTTGTTGTTGAATTATGGATTAGTAGGACCGGTAGGGTAACTCCGATTTTATGTTTCAGCAAGCTGCTCTTAAATTAATGAATAATGATTTGAATTGTGGAATACCAATATATAAAACGCCATCAAACAATAAGTTGGGTGTAAGTTCACGTTGGGTAGGGTTTTTTTTATGCGATCACACTGCTTTGACTCCCTAATGATTTGATTATATCTAAACTAAGGAATGCTTTACGGCGGATGCTGTTGATTATGACTAGGATTAATCGTGTCTAGGTCTTAGCGATTATGTCTCGCTAAGTCTTAAGAATGATATGCGCTTGAGATAAGTAAATCATGCACTAAAACAAAAACAACATAAAAACCAACATTTGAACCGTAACTTATTATGGGCTAATATTTTTCTATATTTGGCTTGTATCCTCTTTTCTTTCTTCTGATTTCTTCTTTATGCTTAATTGTGTATTGAATTGATAGTTTGTCACCACCAAACCTGTGACTAGTCTCTCAGGCTGAAAACCCTATATCATTAGAAATCGTATATAGCTAAGGTTTAACCAGTGAAAATAGGATAATTAGGGAAATAATTAAAAATACTCGATAGAATATAGGATTATGATTTCACTCTTAGTGTCGAAACCCTACTTACCGCGAAAATCCCATTTGACCGGGTTACACTGGCCACGTTAAAGTGTTGTTTTGGTTTTTCGGCTAAATATAAATTTAAAACTTGATAATCAAATAATTGACCCTTCACGACAGCACATCACTTCCTTACTAGCTCGTTGAAAGCTAAGTTTTGAACTAACCTTATATTGGTGTGACCTAACCTCCTATGCCAAAGAGTTGAGTTATCCACCACGAAAGTAAGACAAATTTGTTGTTTGGAGTTATCTTCCAATTTTCAAGTATATAAACCATTTCTTCTATGTCCTTTAGCTTAGAGTTTACCTTTTACTAATAATACATTCTTACTTTTGTACTAGCTAATCTACGCAATCTCATCACATAAGTTTCTTACGCTAATCAAGATTAAATGCTAAACCAATAACATGTTACATTTGTAATTAAAATGGAGTCATGAGTAATATTACCTCCACCGACGACCTTTCCCTTTAGGTTTCTCCTAAATACGACATGTCCACCATCATACGCCTTGTACGAAGTAAACAATCTTCTATTCCCGGTCATGTGCTTAGTGCAACCACTATCCACAATCTAATCGTCCGGTAGTAGATCGCATTTAAGACATACCTACATGCAAATATGAATTCAAGGTCGTGGTACCCATTGTTTCTTGGGTCCGTTGTGGTTAGCAAATATGGTGCCCAAGTTAACCATTCTTGGGTCTTGTAGATAGGTCGTACATCGAAAAGGCGGACCAAGGATTGTTTTGAAAATCATGGGAGTTTTGAAATTTTTGTCCAACGCTTCAAGGTGTTTTTAGCCTTTGATTTTGGTAGGAGTTTACTCTCTTTTGGTGTGGGTAAGAGAGGTTTATGGTCAAATCGAGGTTGAGTGTATTCAAGTCCATTACGTAAAACCGGAGGATATCCTTGTTTGATGGTTTCGACTCTTGTAATGGGTGCTTGTGAAACTCAAGTGTTTGCAAAATGAGTTTGAGGTACTACGGGTTTAACAAAAGTATTTGATCAATTTTATTTTTAACTCTCTTTTATAAACACTATTGGTTTGTTTAGACTTACGGAAGTGGTTTTCTTATTTTTAGAAAATCCAAGATCTTCCTTATCTTGGGACAACCTTTGATGACTTAGCATATCATGTAAAAACAATTCTACTCTTTTTAAATTTTGAAAATTTCAATGCTTGGTCTTGAAGTCTAGAAACATTGCACTTTAAAGAGTCAACCTCTTTGGTAAGTACATAACAATTTTTGCAAGGTTCAACCACCTCTTTATTATTTTCAAGTTTATTTACTTCAAATTCAAGATCATTGATTTTACTTAAAAGTTTTGAATTCTCATTTTCAAGAGAACGTTTTTCTTTTAAAAGTTTTTCAAAAGGTTTAGCAAAATCCTTGTTAAACCTTAAGAGTTTCTCATTCTCCTTTTGCAAATCAATAATATCTAAATCATTATTAGAAATAGAAGGATTAGGTTGTACCTCTTGAAAGTCGATTGCCATGAGACATGTTTCATCATTTTGAGGTTCATCACCACCTTCACTATCACTCCATGCTCCTCCTACAAAAGCCTTGTTCTCCTAAGGCTTTCTACACTTACTAGCAAAGTGGCCTTTTATTCCGCAATTATAGCAAACTCCTTTTTGTTTTAAGCTTTCACCACCTTTGTTTCCAAAGCTATTACCCCGGCCTTTACCGAATCGATTTCCGCCATCACCAAACCTATTTCCACGTCTAAACCGATTACCCTTGCGAAAGAACTTGCGTAAGTTCCTAGCCATCAAATTGAATGCTTCGGCTTCTTCTTCTTTATCTACGTCTTCATTACTTCATCCTTGACTATCACTATCATCACTAGTTTGTTCTCTAGTGACTTTAGCTTTATAAGCTAGAGATTTAACCTTATCTTTTGTAGTGGTCTTGGAAACTACGCCATCATTTTACAATATCATTTCATAGACCTTAAGGTTCCCGACTAGCTCGTCAAGAGGAAGTGTAGCCAATTCTTTAGCTTCTTCAATGCTCGTTACCTTGGCTCTCCACTTTAATGGAAGAGCATGAAGAAACTTTCTTACGTGATTCTTGCTAGAGTAGTCCGGATCTGAGTTTTGAGACTTGTACAAACAACATTGAATCTTGAGAAGCGCTATCAATTAGTTTCCTATTATTGGAGATTGAGAATCTTCTTCATATTCTTAAACAAGGCTGGTGGAAAATCAATCTTGCAATTCTTGACTTGTGAATTGCCTTGGTGAGTGATGATTATTATATGTCGAACCTCCTTGGTAGTTTTACACATATAAACTCTTTCATACTCTTTACGAGGTAGAGCATTGTAAAGAGTCATCTTGGCTTTGTTATTGTTGCCAAGTTGTTTCTTCTCATCATCTTCAAGAAGCTCATACGACGTTTCTTTCATCAACTTTGTTTTCAAGTCTTCAACTTCAAAGTAAAAATCGTCGTTTTGGATGACTTGCCATATGTCAATATCTTTGGACTTAACATAAGTCTCAAAGCGAGCTTTCTAAAAGCAAAACCCATTGGGTTCTAGCAAAGGTGGTCTTTGTATAGAACACCCCTCAACTTAAGTTCTCTTGGGGCCATGGATCTTTACTTAACTTTAAAAACCAAAAGTTAGGATTTCAAATTTTTGAAAAAGAAGTTTTTAACTTAAAATGACTTCTCGGGATGGCTTTAACGCTTGAAAACTTGAGTAAACCGCTCTGATACCAATTGTAGAACCGTAGAGGGTGGGATACGGTTTTCTTGACTTTTTTAGAGTTTATAAAACTTTAAGTCTCGAAAGAACCGAGTGGTGTAATATGTAATACTACTTTGCAAGGATAACAATAAGTAGAGTAAGAGAGAAGAAGAGACACCACGATATATACTGGTTCAGGAAGGGGGGTTTAGTCCTTCCGTACGTCTAATTGCGAATCTACGACATCGGCACTATTCCTAGTATAATCCTTATGGTGGACTACAAATCGTATTATAATTTAACTCCACTGACTTTCAACAAAGCTCGACGCTCACACAGAAGAGTTACTACCTACGGTATTTTCGCCCTCGGAATCCACCCTTAAGAACCCATGATTCGACTTAACCTATAACACTAGAAGCCTTCCCCTTGGAAGCTTATCAAACCCCAACTAGATCCCCAATGATCTAGGCTTAATCCCACAGATACAAGACTTCCCTTGCAACTCAATAATGGAAGATAGTTTGATTTAAGAATCAAATCCCTAACCTAGGCTATAGACTCAATTCTAATAGAAAGGGTATGAGAAAGAAGACCCTCGACAAAACACACAAGTATAGATTAGGTACTTGTGTGGCTCTCTTGCGGAGATGTGTTCACTTCAATATAATGATAAGATGAGAAGATTAGAACACTTTGATGTTTAGACTTAGAGGATTAGAGAAGAGAATAGAGAGTAAAAATAATTACAAGAGGTGAGGAATACAAAGGCCAAGGGAGAGTATTTATAGGCCAAGAGTCTTAATATGGGAAAAAAAACTTCGAACCTGGCGCACTACCTACACGTCAGCGCGTGGCCATCACGCCAGAATCCTGCAAATGTTTTTCCTTAGAACTTTGACGTTTTAAATACATGCACGTGTTAAACCCCCGATTGTACTTCACACTATGACCTTTGGTATGTGTTTAATTACACATCCCTTTTACCTTTAAAAACGAGCTAAAATAACCAAAAACGGACTTAAAATGCCAAATATA
>BQNB010015284.1:568-73540 GCA_026074375.1 Tanacetum coccineum | reverse complement strand
GGTAAAAGGATTTATAAAACTTCTCAAGAAAATTAGAAACTTCAAAGTGAAAAATGCCAAAAAAAACTATGCTGATATGAAGTATGCTTTGCTGATGTGTTTGGCAACTGGTGCAATTGGCTTTGCACAAAGATGTAGGCTAAAATTTCCAAACTAACACTTTACTAAATGAACTAAGTTATCACAAAACAGCTTTTAACTTCTAAATCACTTCTAAAATACTAAAATTCAAACTTCTTTTAACTAAAACTTGCCCTGGTGCTGGAACAAGGTTTTTGATCTTTAATCTTTCAAATTTGTCTAACTAACTTTTAGAAACTACTCTAAACTTAATGAATTTACTAAACACAACTAGAGGAAAGAGTTTGACAGGCTAAGTTTGACTTTAGGAGTCAAATTAAGCCTAATCCAAACACTCCTTTATGACACAGTCAATCTTTTAAGCAAACTAAAAACTATTTCAAAGCTCAAACTATTAAAACCTTTTATCTACACTTACTATAATAAACCTACTTAAGCTAAATGAGCTCTAAAAGACCTAGCTTATTAATAAGAAATAAGCACTTACTCTCTTAGGCTTATCACACTAATGACAGAAATGAAAAGGTGAATTCTAAAATCACAGAGCAAAGGGGTCTTTTCTTTGGGCTAACTACAACTAAATTAAGCACAAAAAATAATGCTTAAGCTGTTTAAACAGCTTAAGCTTGTTTAACACAAGGTGGCTTTGGTAAATTTTGACAGAAAGGTCAAAGGGTCATGAAAACTTATTTTTGAACTAAAAACTATGATTAAATTAGCTTAAATGAGCCCACACACTCAGCCAAGAGTGGCTGAGTGCATTTGACCCATAACAAACCCCAAATGACCCATTTTGGTCCTACTACCAAACACCCCCTTATTTTATAAAACGGATTTTTTTAACTGATTTTTGGTGAAATAAGGCTAAGAAAAGTGTTCACAAGTGGGGTTTAATCACTTTAAAACATTCTTACACAAGTTTAAACAGATTTAAAAAAAACTTATAAGAATCTTATAAATTCGACAGTAGCAATATCACAAAAACTCTTAACTTTTTTATTAAAAACCAAAATATTACAACATAAACTCTTTAAAGTAAAGCTGAATTACACTAATGCTTAAAAGAAAGACTTAAAATTAAAATTAAACTAAAACAGGGGAGTAACATGGTGTGTTTTTTTGCTTCGGCTGTGTTTCTTCCTCTTATATAAGTCCAAAGACTTTCTTTGGTCTTCACATTGTGTTAGTTGTGAGTGTAGAGATGTAGAGAGTTCCCCCAGCAATCCTAGCCTTCCATTGGTTCTTGTACACCATCTCACCATTAAAGGGGGTGCGGGTTGAGTGATTGCCAAGTGGGAAGGGTTATAGGGGCAGGGTAAGGTGGGAAATGGTGAAGGGTAGAGCAGGGAAGTGTACTAGGGAGGGTGGTATTGGCTATAAACCATGGGGGTGCCTGGTATGGTTTTGGCGGTAAACGGGTTTGGGTACAGGGTGGTTGCAGGTTTTAAACGGGATGTTTGGGGAAGGGGCAACTTTGGCCCTCCATCTTTCTTTCTCTTTTCATTTCATTTTAAGCCCCAACTCAGTTATAAACTGAGTTTAGAAAGTGGCACTTTTGGCCCCTGCGTTTTATAACAAAAAGAATAAAAGGAGGTTAGGGTAAATTGCAAAAATGGCCCTTGTGTTTATAAAAAAGAGAAATAGAAAAAGTGATTTGGAACAATGGCAGCTTTGTCCCTGGATACTTTTTGCCTCTGTTTTCTTTATAAAAAACAAGTTTTAAAAATTAACTATGTTTTTGGTCTTATGTTTTATAAAAGGATTGTGGCTTTTGTTGGGCTTGGGTTTGGTGGGCCTTGTTATTGGGCCCAATTGAGTGTGTCTGGGCTCCAATAAGGTTTAGGCTTTGTTTATTGGGCTTTTTAAGGCCAATAAGTTCAGGTGGGTTTTGTGTGTTAATGGCTGAGATTGGGCTGTAACTGGCTAGGATTGGGCCTTCATAGTCTTCTCAGTCTTTGTCAATGGGACACAAATGGGCTGTTGTAATTGATTGAGGGCCCATTTGGTCTTCACAGTCTTCATAATTATACTATTGGGCTTTCCCGGCCCATCAGATGGGTTAAGATTGCATCCAATAGTATTCTTCAGTTCTGGCTCCGGTTTGACTGTTGATTCTTCTGGATTGACTTTGACTTTGACTTTTTTGGTCTTTGGCCTTGATTTTGCACAGTCTTTTCCATTCCATGCTCAGTTTTGTCATTTTGGCTTGGTTTTCTGTCTTTTTGATGATATCCACTTCCTGCACAATACAAATGCAAAACAAACATATATTTGGCAGTTTTTGTCTGTTTTTGGTCATTTAAGCTTGTTTTTAGAGGTAAAAGATATGTGTAATTAAGCACTTATCACTTATCAAAATAAGCCGAAAATCATAAGCTCAAAATAAGCCAAAACCAAAACCAAAACAAACCCATTAACCAAGTCCAACATCCCAATCCAACATCCAAATCTAATAACTAATATCAAAAACCAACAACCAAGTGGGTCGAGCCTACCTTGGCATCGAATCCATAACAACCCCCCCCCCCCCCCCCCCCCCTAATCGGGACCCTTAGTTGGGCCAAGCTAAGCGAAAACAAACAAATAAAATCAAATAAGCTATACCTAGCTTATTGATATAAGCAAAACTCAAATAAGCCCCTTTTTAAGAACTTTTATAAAAATATACAATTACCATAACAACCATTTTATTTAAACTCAAAAACCCTTTCTTTCCTTCTTTTTTTAGCCAACGCCTATGGACAAAACCTCTTTTTACACTTTTTCAGTTTCAAGATTAGATTTTTTAGACGTATTAACTTGTACAACTAGTGTATTAACACCATAATAACCACAAAAGTACACCTTTTAACAAAGTTTAGAAAACTTACAAGTTTGGATGACCTTGGTTCGGTTTTAACGCGAAAGGAACGAACTCGTACACCTTTTATATAACTCGCGTCTACTAACTATCAACCCACTATCAAATCTTAACCCGTGTTCTTGTGAAAATCTTCAAAACCTTTGTTTTTCTTCTTTCTTGGGTTCGTCCGAATATAGAGAGAGAGGGAGAGATTTTTTTTGATTTTCAAAATGGTGCATGAACCAAAAATGTTTGAGGTGGTGGAATAAAAAGGGTACTATGCAAGACATGCTAGCTTAAAAATAGCCATTTGGTATCCTCTTGACTTCTTTTGACAGATCGGGTCTTTCTTTTTGTGTCGAGATCACTTAAAAACTCAATTTTCATCTATTTAAAACGTCAACCAAACTTAGTTATCATTTCCATTGCGTTTAAAATAATTTTTCCCTAGACCTGGGTTATTCACACGACACTTATCACATTAATTGCTACAAAAATCCATTTTGAGCCGTTATCGGCCGACTCCGGAACGAAAACAAGATTTTTTGACAAAACTCAACCGAACCTTGATCATCCAAGTAAAAACACTTCAAACCAAAAAATATGGCTTGACAACTTATTTTCAACCAACATTTCACCTTTTTACCACCGTTACAGTCTTTTACCGAATTTCACAAAACAACTGTTTTCCTGATAACTTTCAAATCTCACATTCACGATTTATGATTTAATCCAAAGTTATGAATTTATTAAATAAACAAACCCATTAACGCATTCCCAACTTCAATAAATCTCCACACTTGAATAAACTGTAGTGCCGGTACGCGATGCGTGACGAATTTTCGCTAATCACGGGAAAACTTCTCGGAAAGCACTAAAAACCTCAAAACCACTCTAAAACAGAAAACCGAATCAAAAGTGATTCATTTATGAACTCAAAACTTCATCAAACTCCCGGTTAAACCGAAACCGCTTTTACGCAAAATAGTCAACAAAAGTCACTTTTCAGCTTCCATCGGGAAAACTGACAAAATCGAAAGACTTCAAAATACAAAACTATAATATTTTATAATACTTAACCCCAAGAATATTACCGGTTATCACAGTATCACCCCCTTAAAGGAATTTCGCTCCGAAATTCAACTCAAATTATCAAATCACAACACTAACAGGAAATTCCATTCCTCAATGAATCACATCGATCACTAGGATTTAGTCTTTTCAAGCGAGGTTTCTTGCGATCCCTCTATAGACTAAGTCTTTCCACAAACTAAATTCTACATTTTCTCATGGTCAACCCATATTTATTCACAACACTACGATAGCCTCTCATACTATCTCTTAAATTCAGAATTTCTTACACTTAGGTCACACTGTCTTAGTTGGGTGTTAGGATACGATCCCGTCCTCTACGTGACGACAAATATATTAGAATTGGCATTGCTAAACCTTTCCGGTTATTCAACCAACGGGACTAACCCTACGGGGTATACGTCCTACACAATACGACTTAAACTCAAATTTCTCAAGAACGCCCATGGTTCTTTACCAACACTTACTTACCCAAAATCCCCAAGTAAACTTTTCTTGGTCAAACAATCCCGGATCTACCCTTCTAGGAAGGCCGTTCCAAAATCTAAACCACATCATTATATGCTTTATACTTTTCCAAATCAATCCTACTCAACGGGTGTCTTAAATCTCACTTCGCTTAGGTAGGTCAAGATACCTCTCAAAAGCTTACACAATCAAAAGTATGATCAGGTTTCTCAATTGATCATCATGACTCTTTCCAATACTCCTCGTGACCTTTCATAGTCTATTAACTTCCTATTAGCTCTCCTAACAAGGCGGTATAATTGATCAGCCCGAATGTATATCGAGCTTACAAAATATACTAACTACATCGTATGCCAAATCCTAGTAAGGAAGTGGGTATCTGCTCTATCACGAGTAACCAATCGCAACGTACTCACACACGGGCAAAACTGCCCTCTCAAACTAACACGAAACAACACAAAATACCGCTATCCACAAATTATAAAACAAAATTTTCCTTCACTAATACGAAACGGTTTCAATACAAATCACCTAATAACTAGAATGATTCGCCATAACTACCAATACAAAAAGAAACTTTTCTAATCATAACCGACACTAACCGATGCTACCCGTAGTGATATACACAAAAACTACTAACCCAAACTTCATATACCCTATGCACCTCCTCTGGGATCCTGCCCTTTCCTCATACTGTTAACAACCTCAGCCAACTCTAATCGCGCACGTCTCTCCTCAGCAAGCTATAACCGCAAATCCTGGTTCTCTCCTTGCATATCACCGATGACATGCCACAGGGCTGTTCTCTGTGCATCCGTCTGACTTGCCCACGATTCTAGGGCTAACACTGGTCTCCATATCGCTCCAAATGTCAATGTGACCCTCTCCTGTTCGTACTCTAGACTCCTAAACCGATACCTCTAGGAGAAAATCTCATCCCTAACCACCCCCGAAATAGTAAATAACTCTCCTATGTCCTTATCGTACCTCTCAAACAGAGCAGGCGATAGCTCCTCCAATCATACGACATGATCACGAATCAATCCCCCCTGCATCTCGACTTAAGCTCCCAGCTCAGTTAAAAATCCCCCAGTCTTGGCTGTAGCGGGCGTAGCTATAGAGGATGGTATAGTCAGCGGTATCATGGGTGATGAAACAGGTGAAGTTACAATAGAAGGTGATGGAGAAATAGGAAGTGAACTAGACGTCCACTCAGGTGAAGGTGGTGTATGTACAGGTGGTGGGTAAGCAGGAACATCAATATAAACCATACCGTCCTCCGGGTTTGTCCATGTGGTGAGTGTGGGCTGTCTAGATGCTGACACCCTCTCAGGTCTCTCAGACTCTGGTGTAGATCCAAAACCCTATCCGACCTCAAACGTACTGTATACATGATCCTCCTCTAACTCTAACTCTCGGCGCCTCAACGCTCCATACCCAAGTCCTAAAGGCGCGCTCACAGCTGTCCCCACAACCAGAGCTGCCTGTTGTTGACCCCCAGGTACAACCTCCTCCTCCTCTAAACCAAGTTCATTACTCTCTACACTATGACCTTCGTCATCTAAACCACGACTCTCATCATCTAAACCATGACTCTTATCATCCATACCGGGGCCCTCAACCCCTATAGAAAGACCCTCGTCCCCCGCGGCAAGATTATCATCCTTTGCGATAGGACCCTCATCCTTTGCGTCCTCACTTACACTGTTAGAATCTAAACTTTCCTCTATCTCCTCATCTTCCTCATTATCATCCTCCTCACTATCCTCTACTAACTCAGACGTACCCCGAAAACGCTTCCGTAAAGGAAGGTCTAGCGGTGACAAAGATGGCGAACTCTCGTAAGAGGACCTAAACCTCTTACAAAACGCGGACTCAAACATAGCTGCCACCTCTGCCATACTGGCAGAGAGGGTTGATGACATCGCAGGTGGAACACGCACAGCCATACGTGCTATCCTGTGGAGAATGGGAACCAAAGCGGGTGAAGTACTCTCAAGTAGTAATATAGGTGGTGCTATAGTAAGGGGTGACTCAGGTGTCTCAGTATCAATGGGGTCCTCGAAAGGCTCAGACTCAGTGTTCGTCCCATCCAAATAAGCCTGCGTAATAACCTCATAAGGATCCACAAGAAGTGGTACGGGCACTCGGGAGCTTTGAGCTCCGTCAGCCTAGGTTGAACTCTCTGGGTCAACAATCACTAGGGTAGACATCCTATGATAACACGATAAAAGGGTATAAGTATAAAATATTATTATCCAAATTATCAGCATCATTATGCTTACATATACAAATCATTATAGCGTTTGAAATTAGACATTCATAACAGGAATTCTTACCGTAATATATATATATATATATATTTATTTACGGCTTCGGTTCATGAGATGCGTTTTTATTTTGAGAAGATTGAGATATCTTCGTTTTGAGAAAATTGGTTATAATTTTTTGATTTGATTCACAAGTAAACTTCATTTAATAGTAAACCGAGTCAGAATCTATAAATAACAAAATTTGATTCACAAACATTGTTAAATCGTGTTATGGTAATGATTCAGTTAAACCTTATATAGATGATTAATTATTGTTCTTATATCGCAAATCAAGTGATTTTTAACAATGTTTTATTTTTTTTGTTGCCATGGTTTTGGATTATAATCATATATTAAATATGAGTTTTACGTTTGGAAAAACTGGAATTTAAAGTTACAAATCTATCTTTTTTGATATCGTTCTCAATCTTCTCAAAATAAAAAAACCTTACTCACATCGATTAGGTCGTATATATATATATATATTTTATACATTTTTATATATATAGATGATTTATTATTAATATATTTCGTGAAGTATTCTGTCTTTGGGATAATAATCCTACCTGGTTCAGATACCGAACATACACAACTGGTCAACACATAAATTCATAATCCACAAAAAGCATATTCCACAAAGTATAATCCGCTACCTGCGACTATCCACAAAAAATTTCTCAAGGATCCACGCACTACACTAATTCAATCTATCAACTCAATCATCGTTATCCGCGATTAATTTTACTTAACTCTTGAGGCATCGCCCCACCACCAACCCAACACCCCCCGCACACTTATAACCCACTCCACCAACAACACCAGACCTACAACACACCAATCCACACAACACCCATACCATTCCCCCCCACAACCCCCTCACACCAACCACAAAACCCACACACCCACACACCACACACACCCCAACAACAACAACACTTACTACTACTAAGCTGCATGACAATCCTAAATCAACGTAATCTCAATCTCAACACTCGCAAGTGTTCCTCTCTTTTTACATCCTTTCATTTTAGTTGTGTCACATTACTCACACATCCCTTCCCTCCTCCAATATAACTTTAGAAAACTAACCCCATCATTTCATAGTCCTTCCTGAATTAAGCATAGTTGATCAGGCTATGCGTAATTTAAGAAAATACCATGAACTGCTCGGGTTATTTGACTTACGTCATGTTCGAGGTTTTACTAAAAATAGACTTCACTTTCCGGTTATAGTTGCAGACTTTTTATTTTTATTTTATAAAAAATCTTCATTCTTCTATAACTTGGCTTCTCGGATACCAATCTGTCACACCCCGTCAGTGGCGAAAACACGGGATGCGACGATACCATTCATCGCACAAGATACAAGATCACACACTTTACAATTTAAAATGATGAAACTTGAGTTTACATATATTTTACAAGTTAAAAACATGACAAAATACGATTATCAAAACCATCTCGACTCAGTCCCCTTGGGTTACATCTTTTCTCTTCCAATAACATTCACATATCTTTCGATATGAGACACCTGAAAATGATACTCGAAAACATCAACAATAATGTTGATGAGCTCGTAGGTCTGACCTTAAAACACTAAAGCTTTTGTGCCAATTATTTCAACAAGTGGACAATAGTGCTATATGTCAGTGAGTATATGCAAACAACCTCTAGCATCACCGCTATATATCAATAACCATACTGTCACTACGCAACTGAAGGGTCCTACCAGCTGGAGCACTAAAAATTAGGGCATGGGACAACACAACAAACCTGGGTAGGACATACCATCCGATCCTATAATCACCCAAAATACTGGGTAGGCGTCACCCATCCGCTATTAACCAAACCAAATCATACAAACTGATATCACATAATATCATAAGCACATATCTATGTCCCAAAATCTATAACCCCATTTCGCACAGTTCATTCAAACATTTCAAAACACATTTGAGTATCATTTTTCCCCACAGAACAAAAGTTAAAAAGTGGAGGCTTACGAGAACTCACCTCAATCAGCAATGAAAAGCAACCGCACAAATCTCAACAAAGCGTAGCACAAAACAATCTCTCGCAATATGCGCACAATATGTACCCGTCAATGATCCTAATATATTATCCACTTTATTAATTTTTTAACTTACGCTACAAAATTATCATATTGAAAAAGTGTTTGTGCACTTTTACTCACGCTAAAATTCCTCATTTTCAGTCCCAAAATACCATTTCAATTTATATTATTCCAATAATCGTTATCTCATACTTATTAACTCATTACAAAAACCGTCTCGTTTTATTACCCAGCTTTTATCTCGTTATCAAAAAAAAAAAAACCACGTTTCTCATATTTTGGTTGTGTGGTATTACGCGAAAACGACTAAAAAACACTTGGGCAAAGTGCGATATCAATTCAATACAGCTCAAACACCTCAAATCGTTGAACGATAAAATTAACCAAAATACTCCGTGAAAATCTGATGAAAAGACATGAGCAAGAGCTCGAAAGCCAAAGATAATTAATCTACATTTCTGTAATCTATACGATAAAATATATATATATATATATATATATATATATATATATATATATAGGTATTTAATAATTTAAATAAAAAATAATAATAATATTTTATTATTATTTTCGTCATATTATCGGGCTAACGGGGGTAAGGTAAATTACAAGTCTTGTTACTTTAATACGTCCATGTCTAATAGTTTTTTACCTCAGACCACTTAATACTTTCTTAAGATTCATCATTTATTTCCTCAATTAAAATCGACACAACGATTATAAATATTAAATGTTTAAGAAAAATATTTCAAGAAATTACATCTTTCGTCTTACATTAAATTTTCAAGTAAAATAACTATTTATCTTATTTTAAAATATTGAAGTTTTACCCATTTAAGCAAAAGTTTTCAGTATAAATTTCTTTCAAAAATTCGCCATGACCCATACGTCATTATGACTTTTTCCAAGGTCTTAAACCCTAAACCAAAACACTTTTTCATAAACCTAACGTTTTCTGACAAACACAATATCAATACCTTCAACACGTTTTATCAAACCATTGCAACATAACCCCTTTACATCCGACAAGTCCAACAAAATCTCTCTTAGTCCAACATAATTCCTTTAGTCCATTTATAAAGTCCACAAATCTATTTACTTGTTATTGGGCCTTATGGCCCATTATAGTTTTTAATACTTAGCCCGATAGTAAAAACTTAGTCCATACTTCTTTTCATAAGCTCAAAACATAAACCAAATTCCAATGGGCCTTAAACCTATTAAACCAAACCGAATATTAGCCATAAGCTTTTTGTATAGCTCAAAAACCAAATAAGCTATAAGCTTAATATATAAGCGAAAAACCAAATAAGCTATAAGCTTAATATATAAGCCGAAAATCATAAGCTCAAAATAAGCCGAAACCAAAACAAAACCTAATAACCAAGTCCAACATCCCAATCCAACATCCAAATCCAATAACCAATATCAAAAACCAACAACCAAGTGGGCCGAGCCCACCTTGGCGTCGAATCCATACAACTAAACGGACCCTTATTGGGCCAAGCCCAAGCCAAAAACAAATAAACTCAAATAAGCTATAACCTAGTTATTGAATAAGCAAAACTTTAAAACAAGCCCCTTTTTAGCACTTTTATAAAATATACAATTACCACAACAACCATTTTATTTAAACTCAAAAACCCTTTCTTTCCTTCTTTTTTTAGTCGACGCACAAACACCCCATTTTTATACTTTTTCGTTTCGAAGATTCGATTTTTACGACGATCAACTTGTACAACTAGTGTATTAACACCATAATAACCACAAAAGTACAACTTTTAACAAAGTTTAGAAAACTTACAAGTTTAGATGACCTTAGTTCGGTTTGAACGCGAAAGGAACGAACTCGTACACCTTTTATATAACCCACGTCTACTAAAAACTTCAAAACCTTTGGTTTTCTTCTTTCTTGGGTTCGTCCGAATATAGAGAGAGAGGGAGATTTTTTTTTGTTTTTGATTTTCAAAATGGTGCATGAACAAAAAATGTTTGAGGTGGTAGAATAAAAAGGGTACTATGCAAGATATGCTAGCTTAAAAATAGCCATTTGGTCTCCTCTTGACTTCTTTTGACCGATTGGATCCTAGGGAGGGTCTCCGGTCTTTCTTTTTGTGTCGGGATCACTTAAAAACTCAATTTTCATCTATTTAAAATGTCAACCAAACTTAGTTATCATTTCCATTGCGTTTAAAATCATTTTTCCATAAACCTGGGTTATTCACATGACACTTATCACATTAAATTGCTACAAAAATCCATTTTGAGCCATTATCGGCCGACTCCGGACCGAAAACATGAATTTTTGAAAAAACTCAACTGAACCTTGATCATCCACTTAAAAACACTTCCAACCACAAAATATGGCTTGACAACTTATTTTCAACCAACATTTCACCTTTTTACGACCGTTACAATCTTTTACCGAATTTCACGAAAACAACCGTTTTTCTAATAACTTTCAAATCTCACACTCACAATTTACAATTTAATACAACGTTATGAATTTATTAAATAAATAAACCCATTAACACATTCCCAACTTCAATAAATCTCCACACTTGAATAAACTGTCGTGTCGGTACGCGTTGCGTGACGATTTTTCGCTAATCACGAGAAAACTTCACAGAAAGCACTGAAAACCTCAAAACCACTCTAAAATAGAAAAACGAATCAAAAGTGATTCATTTAAGAACTCAAAACTTCATCAAACTCCCAATTAAACCAAAACCGCTTTTACGCAAAATAGTCAACAGAAGTCACTTTTGAGCTTCCATCAGGAAAACTGACAAAATCGAAAGACTTCAAAATACAAAACTATAATATTTTATAATACTTAACCCTGGGAATATTACCGGTTATCACATTCCTATACTTGTTTAAGGTTGTGTTCAGTTTCTAAGTACATGTTATGTGTTGCATCTTGTTGTATGCCGTGATCTTTTTGGTTGTTTTGTTTTAGCAATCGACTTGCCTGTGTTGTTACTATATTAGCAGCAACATTGTCTCCATGTGCAAAGACTTGATTAGCATTTGAATTTTTTTTATACTAGCTATCGACTCGCTTGAGTTTGTATTTGTTGGGAATTAAAGATTCCTTGATGCTGTTTGAATTAAATGAAACAAGAGGGACTAAATCGACATAATGAAGATTCTACAAAAGATGGAAGATTGTAGAAGATATGATCAAAGATATGAAAATAATGATTGATATTCAAATGATTTAGTTTCCTTATACTTATGGAAAGCATTAATAAGTATTAAATATGATGAGGAGGTTACAAGGTTTATTAGGAAATCATTTAAAAAGGTATAATGTAGAATACATAGTAAAATATTAAATGTTGTTGTAACCTTACTAGGACTCCTTGGACTATAAAAGGAGGTCTAGGGTGTTGAGAATAAGACATCAATATCTTCACTATCATCTTATACATTTTTTACTAATAGTTGTTATAGCTTCAAGGTTGTAAACTTATCACTATTAAGAGTGATTGGATTAATATATTGAAGCTGTAACGTTTGGTTAATTGTTATTATTCTTCTTAGTATCACAACCTAGTTTTCGCATAGTTTGTGATATTCCCAATCAAAGTTTCTACCATAGTTGTCTTGGATTTTTTCTAATACCAGTAAAACCGTATATCAGCTAAGGATGTTAAAGATTGTTAGAACGGGATCAAAACAAGTGGTATCAGAGCTGAAGAAGAAGAGATGGCTACAAGTCATGTTCTTCAAATGCTAATTCTAAGGTACATACTTTTTCTACTGAATGTGAGCAATCATATGCACAACTTAAAAAATTATATGATACTCAAAGGGAACAACTTGGTGATGCTAGTATAGAAATTCAAGCCTATACTCAAGCTTTAAAAAAGGTAGAGGCTCAATTAGTTGCTCATCAAAAAAATCAACTTTGGTATGAGGAAAAGATTAGATTTATGAAAATTGATTTAGATGACAAAACTGATGTACTCACATACCATAAAAAAACTATTAGCAGAAGCTGTAAAAGAAAAAGAAGAATTAAAAACCAAATTAGAATCATTTAAAACTTCTTCTAAACGTCTTAATACACTGCTTAATAGTTAATTGAGTGCTAATGATAAAGATGGTTTTGGGCATAATGGTGCAAAAGAGTCTAAAGTAAGTGAAATAATTACTAGTGTGTCTAAAGTTGAAACAAGTAATTCTGAAACTAGTAATGATAAAGTGGAAATGCCTAAAATTAAAACTGTTAGGATGAGTGAACCCATCATTGAGGAATGGGAATCTGATAGTAAAGATGATGAGATTGTGGTCAAACCTAAGGAAGTAACAAAAACAGTCAAACCTAGCTTTGAAAAGATTGAATATGTTAATGCTAGGAAAGAAACTGTTAGGCAAGCAGAAAACCTTAAGAAAAACAATAAGAGTCCTAGAGGAAATAAAAGAAACTGGAATGGTATGATGACTCAAAAATTAGGTGAAAATTTTGAGTTTAACAATAAGACTTGCTATGTATGTGGTAGTTTTGATCACTTGCACTATACCTGTAAACACAAGAGAAAGATTAATGATCAAAAACAGGTTAAACTAGTGTGGAACAGCTCAAAGAGGGTGAATCACTAGAACTTTGGTAGATTTTCTCACCTTAATCCAAAAAGTAACATAGTTCCACAAGCAGTACTAACTAAGAGAAGCCTAGTATCACTTAATACTGCCAAATTAGTTAGTATTGCTCAATCCAGAAAAACAATGAATGATGCTATGCCAACAACATACTCTTATTATAAAGCATATTCATTTGTTAAAAGACCCTTTAACAAGAAAATAGCAAATTACAACAGATATTTCAACAAAAGAGTTAATACTATTAAGAGTACAAGGGTTAATACCGCTAGGCCAAAAGCAGAGGTCAATACTATTAAGGCCTCAGCTAGCTGGGTTTGGAAACCAAAACATGAAGAATTAGACCATGTTTTCAAATCCAATAGTGCATCAAAGACCTTGAAAAGATATGATTATGTTGATGCACTAGGCAAGTTCAAGTCTGTTCTGGCTTGGGACTTCAAAAAACACTAACTTTCTTATTGCAGGGTAATTCAAAAAGAGAGTGTGATTGTGTATTACTGTGGTTTGTATTTTTGTGCTTTGTGGACTAACTTTTTGTAGTAAAAGCGAATAAAAGTGTTAGATGGAAAAGATAGTTGGTGTCGTTCATATTGTTGCTACTGTATGTTTTGAGATATTCTAGAAAACTAAGGTTTTTCATAAACTCTAAACAGAAGGTTCAAGAAACTTAAGGGGTTAAGAAGAAGGTTTATAATTTTTATCACAACAGGTTAAAGAGTAGTATGCATATGGTTTGTGTGTTTGAAAGTCACAACAGGTTGTTGTGTACCTATCTGATTGGATTTGCAAAACATGAACATGGGATTGGCTGCATGGTTATAATATTGATGGCGTAATCAGCAAGGGCAACACTTGAAAGTTTATGTCAATGGTGCTGATATATACTAGTACTGCTAGTAACATTAGTATTGCCAGTTGTTACTTAGTACTGCTAGTACAGAGAACTTAGTACTGCTAGCGTGAGTTTTAAAAGCAGTTGGTTTGTGATTGTTGTCATGCTTGTATAAAGTATTGTGGTGACAAAAGGCTATTGGTAATGCTCATGGTTTTGTTATTCAATGGAAGTGTTGTGGGTTTTGTAATTTTGATGCTGCTACAACAAATAAACAACAATGATAAAGATACAGCAGGTGTAGTATTCAACGGGTTGCTATGATAAGGTTTGTGAGAGCAAGGGTTTACAGCAGATACAAGTTAATACTGCTTTGGTCGACTAGCAGACTTTTGGAAGTATAATCTTCAACAGGTTTATTATTAGTGTTGTCAATACAAGAAGAATGTTGTTATGAAGTTACTTAAAGCAAGTTGTGATCTCAACGAAACCTAGATTACAAGGGTTTTGTTTTAATCAGAAGTTTGTTAAGAAGAAGATTTAGGGTTTTCTAAAACCCTAATAGAGTTTGACATGGAGGGTTTACAGCAGCAGGTCACGATCATGTTATTATATGAAGGTCTGATGATGGTCGTGTTAAAACAGCAGGTTACAAGATTCGGTGATGTATTACTCATGGTATGGATGTGATCGTTGCGAAGCCCTAATAAGGTTCTTGTATCTTGTTACTCTTAATCATTGAAGCTTATAAGTTATTGTGTTTATGGTTGAGAGTATAAGTATAATAAGTTACTGAATATGTGCTAATAAGAATGACAAGCAGATGAAGGATGATAGTAGCATGTTGGTTCAGAAGGATGCGTTTCTTGGTTTAAGATGTTGCTACTGTCACGACTACAGGAGTAAACATTTAGGATTTGTGAACTTTTTAATACTGTTGTTTGATCTCGTGATGATGTGTGAGAAGAGAGATGAGATTGGTTCGTGTTTGTATGTTGTATTCAAGTGTTTCTATGATACTACTGCTGTTATGGAACTCGAATACAAGACTTTATGTTGCTAGCATTCAAAGATAAGTTTGTAGTGCTGCTATTGGAAAGTGTGAAAGCAGTTTTATATTAAAAAGTTTATACTGCTCGTTGCATTTTAGTACTGCTATTGGAAAGCAATTACTACTGCTAGCTTTGACATATATCGAATAATGAAGCATTTGGGTTCTCGGCTGGGTATGGATATCAAATGACACGCACGGTTTGGTTCTCAGATAGTTTGTTCTTAGCCTGATCTATGGATAGTGGTTTTGAGAATTGGCAAGCTACAAGGGATAGGAGAATTTTTAGGTGTTGGTTTCATTTCAACACAACAAATGGTAATCAATTCACCATGTCTAACCGACACTAAGAATTGGCTATTCCAGTGCAAACGGCATCTGGTAAAGAATTCTCAAATCCGTTGATAGCTGATAGTTTGCTAAAAACTATATGGTTCTCAACTCACCATGCTTCACAGTTAAGAGTTGGCTAGTCCAAAGCAAACGACTCTTGGTAAAGACTTCTTAAATCCGTTGATGGCTGATAGTTTGCCCAAAACTATATGGTTATCAATTCACCATGTTTTATTATGAAGAATTGGCTATTCCGGGGCAAACGGCAACCGGTAAAGAATCATCAAATCCGTTTATGGCTGGTAGTTTGCCAAAAACTATACATTTCTGTGATTCACTTCAAAGTGATGAGGATAGTTTTGAACTTATTGAATTGATGATTCTTTGTACCAATTTTCTTACCATGGTTCGTGATTTGGAGAATTTAAAAACCACTTATCTGATAATGAAGAAAGTTTGGGTGAGGATGCATCCAAATAGGAGAGGATTAATGATGCAGATGCAGAGGTTACCTTCATTGATGAGACTTCAAATGATGCTAGAAACAAGAACAACAAGATTTCAAACATCAATTAGAAGTAAAGTAGTGTTTGGATACATCCTCTGGGTATCAAGGGAAGCTTACCATTGAGAAAACTTGATGATTAACAAGTGGAATATCAAGTTTTGAGGGAGGATTGTTAGGAATTTTCATTCAAATAAGAAACTTGATGATTAACAAGATGGAATATCAAGTTTGGGAAGGTTTGTTTGGGAATTAAGTTCCTTGATGCTGTTTGAATTAAATGAAACAAGAGGGACTAAATTGACATAATGAAGATTCTACAAAAGATGGAAGATTGTAGAAGATATGATCAAAGATATGAAGATCATGATTGATAATCAAATGATTTAGTTTTCCTTTACGTATGGAAGGCATTAATAATATTAAATTATGATGAATGAGGAGGTTACAAGGTTTATTAGGAAAGCATTAAAATGTATTAATGTAGAATACATAGGAAAATATTAAATGTGTTGTAATCTACTAGGACTCCTTGGACTATAAATAGAGGTCCTAGGGTGTAGAGAAAAGACATCAATCTCTACACAATCATCATATACACGTTTTACTCATAGTTAGTTATAGCTTCAAGGTTGTAAACCTTGTCACTATTAAGAGTGATCGTATTAATATATTAAAGCTGCAACGTTTGGTTAATTGTTATTATTCTTCTTAGTATCACAACCTAGTTTCCGCATAGTTTGTGATATTCCCAATCAAAGTTTCTACCATAGTTGTTTTGGATTTATCCAATACAACTAAACCTTATATCAGCTAAGGAGTTAAAGATCTGTTCAGAACGGGATCAACAGTATTACATTAGTGGTGGCATTATCGTGCAAATATTTCACAATTAACATAATTTTTTTGACTCGCTTGAGTTAGTATTACATTAGTTGTGGCTATCAAATCGCTTGAATAAGCTAAACTCATAACCCAACTAATGTGGAATAAGCTAAACCCATAACCCAACTAATGTGGAACCTGGTGCAAAATTGCAGGCATATTTACCAATCTTCTTATAATTTTAAAATTATCCCAAACGCCCTTGCAGCAGATCAGTAGAAAACCCATAATTTCAGCAGACCTTAACATATTTAACCCACAACAGTTACTTTGGTAATTTGTTTCGGTATATGAAAGTATGAAAGTACGCATAAGTAGTACGCATATTTAGTTTATTTTTCTTAACATGCAACTCGATAGACCAAACCTGATATCCCACAGCCTGATAGACCCTTAGTAAAACCATAAAATTGTCCACCCCATTTGCAGCAGACCATAATGTTTATTGTTGAAAAATTATACAACTGATATTGACATAATGTTTATTTTTGGTGCAAGATTTTTAAAACATCACTGATGAGAAACAAACGAATGCATGGTCAAGGTGCACAAGAAATCATGACTGATTTTGAGAGGAGTAAAATATTAAGGGTCCATGAGAACCAAGAAAGATTACGAGAGTTGGGAGTTAAAAATATCGCCAAGTCTTTGACAAGTTTGGCAGTAGCAGAAAATACAAAGAAAAGGCACAAGAAAGCTAAGGTTACCGATGACAAAGATGTAGTGTATAATCCTGTAAATTCTGTTCATAGTGAGGAAAATTACCAAGAAGTTGCTACACGTGTTACCGCTACCAAAAAGGTAACAAGATTAGAAATCTTTCATTGTGCCAATTTTGTATAACTTTTCTCTTTATGATAAACTTTAATGTGTCACAGCTACATCGTCAACAATATATTGCGCCAATGTCCATGAATAGATATGCTAATTTATCAAAGCAACGTGTTAGTGCTCCAAATATCTCTCGTGTTATACCGTGTGCGGATGGTGAAAAAAAATAGAAAGATTGTCGATGCAAATGTAGAAAAAAGGAGTCAACCGAGGGCTAGAATTACCATGGGTGAACTAATCTTAATAAAAAGGGTCACTAAGGAATCAACCGAGGGCTGGAATTACCATGGGTGAACGTAATACTTTGACAACAAGCATAAGTGGACCAAGGAGAAAAATATTTTCTGTTGACGATGATGAATGGGAGAATATCTTGAGATCTCAAGGTATATGTGCATTATTTTTATAAATAAATTTATTAGACAACTGAAATAGTCTTCTGTCAATTTGTTTTTCTTATATATGATTTTTGATGTTTATATATGTGAATGAAGTTGACAAAGAACATGATGGTACCCACGATGATGAGAATGAAGAGATAGAGAATGCAATATTTAAAAGTATTTGTAATGGAGTCGAAGGGGAGGATGTGAGAACTCTAGGTAATACTATATCAGAGATGGTAGAAAATGAATTTTAGTGATAATAAGACTATTCAGGTAAACTTGCTTTATGTTGACACATATGATGATACGCGAAAGGACCAAAAGAAATGTTTATGTTGACACATATGATGATATAGCAGAGAAAATTGTAAGATAGTTCTTAATATTCCCATTATTATTTGTTACTTATATATTGGGTAAACACGTAACTTCTTAACAAAATATTAAAGGAACAAATGAAGAACTACAAGCCTTCAGAAAATGAAAGTTCTCCCACAGATCCTTTTCTAGCTGTGATGAACAAAGAATATGATGGACACCGTAGACACTTTGGTAGAGGTGTTACTAACACGTTGATAAAAAGGTGAAAGCTAGTGGTAGTTCTAATATGGCCGCATCAGATATTATGCGATCAGGTACTACTAGTTTAGAAGCTGAAAATGGTCAACATGCTGATAAGTACAGAAAGCTTGAAGAGGTTTATGAATGGAAAAATGTTGAGTTAAAGGAGGAAAATGAAAAGAAACTAGAACTGATGAGAAAGGAATTCGTCAACGAGCGTGCCAATTTAGTCGAAGACACGATGCGAAAGATCTTAGAAAAACTACCTCCTGAAGTAGCTCGCATGGTTATAACATAAGTGGTTATCTCTTTTGGTAGAAGGTATGTTATATACTTGTATCACATGTTTCTTTATTTATAGGATTGCTAAAGATTCAGAAGCACCTGGATTAGTAAGTCGTTTTTCATTGATTATTTAGTTAAAGTAGCAAAGTCTTTGGTCTGGGTTACATGTCATGTTTGTGCAGACTTGTAACTGAAATGGGGGTTGGGTTACAGGTCATTGATTACTTAGTTAAAGTTATTGATTATTTAGTTAAAGGTCTAGGTTACACGTCATTGATTTTTTAGTTAAAGTAGCAAAGTCTAATGGTCTGGCTTTACCAGGGTCATGTTTGTGCAGACATCTAACTCAAATGTGATCAAAAAACATTTTCATGACAACAACAGTAATCTAATTGTATGGATGAACCACTTCAAAGATAATGTAAGCATTAAAAGGTCACTTTGGGAAATTTTTGATCCATTTGGACCTATTTCTTTTTAGCTTTTCTTATTTTACCCATTGCCACTGCTGATTGCATTTAGCCATATATATTTATATATTATGCATTGGTTAGTCTTTTAAGGGATTGATATCATGACTAGTGACTTTAATATAGTATTTGATAACTGTGTCACATAATGTAAGGAAAACTAATTTATTCTTTGGTTATATACTTGGCAGGTTGCTTTATTATAACAAGTGGAGGAAATCAAGATTTGCAAATATCAAATGGAAGTCTTTTGAGAATACATGTTGAAGAAGATCTTAGTACTATCTATTAGTTTAGTTTGCAGATTATTTTATTTAAGTTGTGAACTTTATGGTAGTTTGACATTTGACAAATTTGTACTTGGAATATGATATTATTGATGATATGATATCATTTCTTTGATGGAAATTTTTTTGTGTCCATGTATAATTAAAACAATGCTTGTATTTGTAGCTTTCAAAATTTCTACAATGAATATGCGGTACGAAAAAGAAGAAAGTGTTGCGTCTAGTTGAAAAAGTGTTGCACTTGTATTCTTAAAATGGAAAAGAAGTGTTGTATTAGTTGATGGAAAGTGTTGCACTTGATGCATAAAAGTGTTGTCATTGGTCAGTGTCGTATCGTAAGAAGTGTTGCCTATAAGTATCAAAAGTGTTGCAATATAGAAGTGTTGCATTTATAAACATGAGCAACACTTTGAAAAAAGTGTTGCACATTATGGTAAAAGTGTCGCTTTAGACCTAAGGGCAAACGAAGCCTAAGGAAACTCTGAAAGTGTTTGCACTAGGCATATATGCAAACATTTTTTAGGCCTGTAATACAAACACTTTTCAAGTGTTGCCTTTTGCCCCTTTTCCATAGTTAAGGTGGTGTAGAATAATGAAAAATAAGTATGGATTGATTCACTTAGAGTTTTAGAGTGGAGAGAAGGAGAGAATGGCAGTTGGTGAAAACACGTTGAGAGATGAGAGAGAAGAGATAAATGATATATTATCTTACGTATAATGTAATAAAATGAATAAACCACACCCTCTCCAGCTATGGAGAGGGTCACTTATACTCTAGTCCTTGGTCGGCCTTGGACCATTAGTGGGCTTTATCATGGGCCTTTTTGGGCCCTGTTAGCTTTATAACTTAACCTTACAACTTCTACTACGAGCTATACGAACTAACTATATTGTAGAGACTGATACATTTTTTCGTCTTTATATACCAATCTCCCCCTGAAGGCGACGTCACTCAATTTACAAAAATTTAAACTTAGCATTACTGTGCTTCACTTCGTTGAGCTTGTTAGTCTTTAACTTGAATCATTATACTTATGATTTTGATGTAGTGGATTCATTGACTTTTGATGTGAGCTTGTTCCTTTTGGTCTTTACTTGAATGTGATCTTTGAGCTTCTTGAATCATCAACAAGTTTATCTCGTTTCGCCATCTTGTAAACTTTGCTCATCTCGTGTACTTGTGACTTAAGGACCGAGACTGCTCATACCTTCTTATTTGATAATCTTGAAAAGCCTTGAATAAAGATCTTTCTTGAATTTCTTTAATAATTTTAACACTTTTGTCGCTCAAGAAGGACGTATGGTATCAGAGTAGCGGAAGTCTTGAAACATGTACTTGAGCTTTCATGATGTCTTTATATTTGTCGGTTGGGTATGACCATGTAGCTATGAATCTTGTGAGTCTGTTAGAATCAGGTACCTCCATCACCATCTTTAAATATTCCTGAAATAAAACAGTTAGCAATAAAGCAGGGGGACGAATATGGTTTTGTCAATTCGCACGTTGTTTGTTGGCAGTAAACACTTGAATCCCTTTAGTGATGGAGTCGACCTGTGATCAGATAGATTCAATTTATGAAGAATCTTCTTGACTGGATTTCCCGCTGGAGTTTATCGAATCTTTCCATCATTATGTATCAGTTCATCACACTCAGCATTGTTCTCATTATCAGAATGTCTCTCAAAGCAAGACAGGGACGCTCGATAAAGAGTGTTTAAGAGTGAACCAGCGAGTTACTATCTTACCGATTGAAATTAAAAATTGATTGAAAAATCAATTATGTGTCATTGATAAGTGTTTGTGTTAACACATCGAGAGTGTTAATCATTCAAAACATGTATTGCAATCGGTCAATTCATAACTGGGAAACAAGTTTGATTCTTATAAAATCACACCATCGTTTCTTCCGTTGTCACAAGTTTGATTATATGATTCGCACAATGTCACCTACCCATGGCTGTTGATGTGGCTCGAGCTAGGAATTTCCATCTTCATTGTGATTGAATCACTGAATGTTTCTGACAATCAATAACAAGGGATAATGCGTTTTTAGAACTCTTAATATGTTAACTTGTTATTCACATTGTGTGACATAGCAAGCATAATTTGACAAGTGTCCTAATGAGATTTATAGATGATCTCTTTTGGCTCTAGACTCAATAGTGAACTTTATTTTTAGTGATCGGAGGCTGGAGCAGACTGCCACCTTTTAAATATCAACCAACTTGGAGTGAGAAAGTCGATAGAAATGCGTGTAATCTTTGTGAGAAATGAAACAAGAGTCTATTAAGAGACCTTGAGTGGCTAGGGGGGGTGTGCATAGCGTCACTGGGTCCATGACTATCTTCAATGTCAGACAACACCTTAGTGTTTCCGACAGATTATGTATAGACCCGGTTTCTGCCTATGTGTATGGAGGGCTTCTTTCTTTTCACCCTTTATCCTTACATTTCTTTTTCATTCTTCAACCCCTTCAATGCTTACCGAGACTTCATAACTAACACCTTGTTGGGTTTGTTCTAGTGTTAGCTCCATCTCAGTCGGCATTATTCCCGATTCTCACTTTTTCTCCTTTTGTATAATACCTAAGGACTTCTACACTAACTAGTGGATATTGTGGAAAACTAGAAGGGGGGGGGGGGTTGAATAGTTTACCGCTTTTTATTTAAGGTTTCAAAGTGTTTGTAAAAATTATAGATTTGACTTTTTGTGAATTCAAAACTTGCACAATATGAACAATATACTTATCTACACAATTAATATGATAGTATGAAAGAATAATGTAAGACAAGAGATAAGAGTAAGAGCAATCAAACCACAACGCGAGGATTTATAGTGGTTCAATAACGAAGCACCTCTTTGCCCAAATCCACCCCCCCGATCACCTAACTCAAGAGTTTTCTTCACTATGTTAACAAGCTCCCTTATGGCGGAGAAAACCGTACACAACGTTGCTTATATCAATTTCTGACACTAAGCTAGATGTCGAGTTCTAATCTTAGCTAGAACCAATCTATCACAACACAACTTCACAACTTGTTCACGACTTCACAATTTCACGACTTCTTCACAACTTCACAACTTCTTCACACCTTCACAACTTCACAACTTCACCTCACCACACTACTTATGTCACAACTATCTAACACTACTAGAAAGGATCACCAAGATCCAACTATACTTACAACAATCACCAAAACCTAACAACTACACAACTTTACACAATTTACAAATGATTTACAAGTTATGATGTGGATGCAACAAAATTGCAATATATACTTGGGGTGTAATACTTCTTCAATTGATGATGAAAGTATTCTTCTCTTGCACTTGAGGAATTGAGCTTGGATCACTTGGAAACAAAGCTTTATGATTAAATGATCAAAGGATTTTTAGTGAGATGTGTGGGCTATTTTAGAACAGAAAGAATGAGTGCAAAAGGTGAGAAAATAGTAGGGAAAAGTCCAGTATTTATAGGACAAACTGGAGGAGCGTCAGTCTATGGGCGGTCCCCTTAAAATTAAGGGGGTCGCCCGTGTATTTTAGGGGGCCGCCCTAGGCTAGAGGCTCCCCAGTTTGTCTTTTGTGTAGGGAAATTTTCTAGAACATTTCTAGCCGTTTTAGGTCCGAAAATTTGAATTTCAAAATATCTAGCCGTATTGTGGTTCGAAATTTGAATTTGAAAATGCTTATTTTGAATAAAACATTTCTTTTAATTGTAGAAAATGTTTTGTAATGTTTATAAAAATGTTTACAATATTTTATAAAAGTTTGAGGTTGAATAAAAATTTCCTTTGATCATAAAATGCATTAAGCATTTATTTATTCATACCTTTAAGTGATATAATTATCGAAATGAAAATTTACTACTAATTACTTGTTTACGTTTAATTTTACATTGAACGTTTTTATATTTTGTGATTATCAAAACGTAAAGATGTGAAAATTATTAATAATGTTTTTAGGCATTATATTTTGTCAGCATGAGTGATAGGGAGGGATGACGCGGCCTGATGTGTACTACTGGTAGTCTAAGGTAAGAGCTCAAAACTGTGCTCTAGTAGCATAAATGTCAAAACAAACAATTATCACATTATCTTTAAAACTACACAATCCGAACTCATACTCACTATACTTTTTTAGAAAATGTTAATCAGGTTCTACAAAATCTCTTACAAACTTCATATAGCAGATCAAACAACACTTACGCCTACACAACCACAATTTACTACAAAAAATAATAACTTTAGCTTGAAAAAAACACGTAAAACCCTAAACCATAACAAAAACTGTAAGTTTCAAAATATAAGCTAATATATCTTAATTTTCCAAAAACAAATACCAACTGAATCAATATTTCAAAATAGTTGCATCAAACTTATATTAGTGCATCACAATTTCAGCAACAAGTTATCACAAGGTATATGAACAACTGATGCAATGCAATGCAATACATAACTAGTGCATCACAGTTCAAAACTAGTGCATCAAGTATAGAATATCATGTAGACATTTTATCAAACACTTGGTGTGCAAGTGTCATATACACGTTTTTCATCTAATTTTTTTCTCAAACACAAACTGAATGAATATTTTTAATCAACTAAATACACTAACAATCAACAAAAACATATTACCTAATTACATTTAAATATTCTAATCAACATAAAGTAAAGTAACAAAAAAAGTTAGAAGAACTAACACTCATTATTCTTTGATGATTCAATAGACATCTTTAAAAATGATGTAGAATTAGAGTTATTAAATCAAATCGTTGAATCTAGACTGGTAAAGATGACTAAACAACTAATGGCGGCTGAGAAGGCTTATTACGATTGACCATAGCAGTTAACGGTGGAGAAGGTGGTGGAGAAGGTGGGGAAGGTGGTGGTGAACGGTGGGGAAGGATCTGATGGTGGGAGGAGCAGAGGGTTAAGAATGGTGGGGAAGGATATGAATGGTGGGATAAACAGATAGGTTCTTATAGGTTTAGAGGCAATTGACTAAAATACCCCTCAAGGTATTAAAACTAAACACGGCTTAATGAGGACAGGTGGCGCGCTGAGAAGCTTTCTTATCCTTTTTATTATAACAATCTTTTTATTTTACCCCAACTCTCTTTATATATATATATATATATATATATTATATATTACTATATATTATATATTCTATATATATTATATATTATATATATAATGATGTGAAAGAATAGCTGATTACATTACGGATAAGATGAATTATGATTTTATTACAAACCTTTTTCAACAAATAATAAATAATATCACTAAATAAATTATCTCTTTTGATGTTTATGTTTGGTGCTTATGCCATGTCGGTAAAGTTTTGTTTCCTGTACAAGCCTATGGTAATTTGAACATTTCATGGCTGCGCGTATGAGTGACTTCCGTTTACTATCCATTTTATTAAATTGAGCGAGTGTGAAAAGAATCTTATCTATAAAAATTCGTGAGTTGCTTTGTCGTGTTATCTATGCTTGTGATCATTAATTTGTTTTGTTAAAACGAAATATTTTCGCTTTGATTGCTTGAGGGCAAGCAATAAGCTAAGTATGGGGGGATTTGATAACGCTCCAAATATACATAAAATATCCCTAGAAAATACATGAAATATATATGTTAATGCATGAAATATTGCAAAGTTTGGTTGTTTGTTGTGCAATATTCATTTCAGGACCAAGAATGAAGAAAATGACTAAACGTGCAAAGAAATTCCGTTAAATGCACTAACGGTCGTTATAAGAAGAATCTAGAAGAGAATCTAAGAAAGAGTTAATAAACGAGGCAAAAGCGCGGCGCACAATTCTTATTGTGCGGCGTACTTCATTATGGAGTAAATACAATTTAATGATACACCAAGTGCGGCGCACTTCACCTGCAGTTACTCAAAGTTAGTAATGATTGCCATTATTGTGCAACTCTTGGCTTGCCATTTCCCACAACTGATACTCCACTCCTCACCTATAAATTGAGCACGAAATGGAGGCTCAAATCATCCCATTCCACACATTCCATCTTATATCTCATAACAATTCATCTAAAAGTTCTAAAGAGGTTTTTCTAGTAGTTTTGGGAATATTGTTCTTAGTTCATCACAATTCCCAGGTTGTAATCATCTAAGGAGGTGTAATTCAAGCTATTAAGGGCTGTGCCAGAGTTGTTTATAGTTTGGAGTTGAATTTACGGGTTGTTAGAATCATTGTTCGAAGGAAAACTCTTGAAAATCAATATAATTTGCTATTGGAATCAGTATAAACATGTTTCTCTCCTTGAATGTTATGTTTTCTGAATCTAACATGCTTATTATGTGTTTTGAATCTATGAATATAGTTTAACATGTTTGTTTGGGGATTATGAGGAAGTTATGGATCTAACTTGGATAAACTAATGAATTTTGGAAATTATTAATTTGAACTTGATGTTTTTAAACTCGGATCTCTTAATCATCATCTGATCATCATACTAGTCCTGATATAGGTCGAAATTCTCTAGCTATATGTTTGATTTCCAAGTTGTTTATCTTTGACAACTAGATATTAGCCTTGTGAGGATTGGCTAATAAAATGATCATTAACCGAGGATAAAAAGGTTTAACGCTTAACCTCAAGTCTAACGATCTTGGTTAAGAAATTTCATATTCCTATTTTCCAAACATGAATCGAACTCAAAGCATTTTTGTAATCAAAAGTAAAGACCGAAAGGATTTTTGATTATAATAAATAGACAATCATTTTAGTAAACTTACCATTTCTTTAATTGATTATACTTTAATTCTTGAACCCATTATCCATCCAAGTTTATCTATATTTGTTCTCATCCCCTAAACAAACATCATTTTATATCTTGAATTTGAATCATTATCTTTAGATCCTGACAGTCTATTAGATAACCATTTCGTAATATAATCGACCCTTTCTAAGAATAACCAATCCCGTAGAACGACCTGGTCTTACCCTAAACCTATACTATAAATGGGGGTTTATACTTTACCCGTGTGTTAGTTGGAATTTAGATAAAACTAGAATTATAAATTTAAAGCTTTTATAACACATCGGCGGGCTTCAAAATCTTGTTTTTATATACATTAATCATAGTTTTACCCCCTCTTAGTTGCTACAGTAAAATATTTGTTTAATCACTATGAACAGTAATTTAATCTTAAACAATTGTCATGGTGTGTGTCTCTGTGTAATTAACTCTATCACTTTATAACACTAGGGTGAGCATGGTGCTGGTTTTGGCAAAAACCAACCCGCATCCGCAATTGCTGTTTTTAAAAATGGGAATCTGCAACCGTGCGGTTTTTGCGGTTTTGGTTTTTGCGGGTTTTTTGCGATTTTGCGGGTTTTATGGGTTTTAACCGCACCGCACCATCACTTATGACTTATATAATTAATGTGGGTTTTTGCGGTTTTTGGTTTACAAAGTTAGTTTTTTCAGTTATAACAATGCATATATTTAATGTAAACACACACATCACTTATGAATTATAAGAATAGTAATGATAATATGCACTAGAAGCCTTATAACACACATTAAATAATTAATGTGCTGTTTTTTAGTTTTAAATAATCAATGTGCGGTGCGGTGCAGTTTTGTGGTTTAGTTTTACGAGTGAAACCACAACCGCACCGCATGTTGCGGTTTTTTATTTTTTCTTAAAACTGATCCACCGATTTTTGCCGTGGTACGGTTTTTGTGGTTTGGTTTTTTGTGATTTTTCGGTTTGCGGTACGGTTTCTGCTCACCCCTATATAACACAACACGTTTCTCACTAAGGAACAAAACACGTGTCTACCACCTTTTTCTTTTTTCTTAAAACATGTCTCCTTACCAAATCCCCGTTATACTGATAACTTCTTCCTCCACCATATCCAAGAACCACCATCTCCTTCCTCCATACTTTCTAGAAGCTGCGGCGTACCAAGATCAGTAGCTTCGTCACCTCACAACAAAATACGTAGCTATACTCAATACTTAGTGATAGGCGTTCTTTCATTTGTGTGGCTTCATCTTTAAAAAAAACATAACACCGAAGCATCTCTTATATAAGGTATGACTAAAACTATTTACTCATGGGTTTTTGATTTAAGTGTGTTTTAATGTTTGTGTTGGGTTTAAAAGACTTCAAGATATTCTTAGAGTTACTGCTGCTTAGGTATATATTTGTGCTGTCAAGCATAACTTAGTGCTGCTAGTAATACTAATGAAAATTATGCTAAGTAGTTAGTACTGGTAGTATAAAAGTTACTACTGCTAGTTACTACTGTTAGTATAATTAGTACTGTTAGTATAAAGTTACTGCTGCTAGTAGAAGTTAGAGTGCTCAGAGATGAAGACTGCAAATATACTAAGTAGTTACTACTGCTAGTACAAAAGTTAGTACTCCTAGTATATGTTAGTACTGCTAGAGTAAACTTCTAAGCTAGTTAATACTGCTTGTGCTCAGTTACAACTGCTGAGTGATTACTACTGCTGGAAGGAATATGTTGATAAAGATAAGATCAAAGATTGATTGGAGAACAAGAATACTTACAAAGATAAGTATTAGTTATTTGTAAAGAAGATATGTATAACTTATTTGTTTAAGAGATTACATTTTCTTATAGAAAAGATCATGATAAGTTAGGAAAGTATTGTAAGCCTTGTAGGACTCCTTGGTGTATAAAAGGAGGTCCTAGGGCATAATGTTAGATGTACATCTTTGATATTCGTAGCTTCAAGGTTTTGTAAACCCTAACACTATTAAGAGTGTTCATTTTATATTGAGGCTGAAAGTTTCATAATCTGTCTTTTTATTAATTTTGTGTTACTGTTTTATTAGAATTCTTCTTAGTATCATTGACTAGATTCCGCATAGTCTTTGATATATTCAATCAAAGTTTCTCCCATAGTTGTCTTGGATTTATTCAATACAACTAAGCTTCTTACAAGCTAAGCAAGATCTATTCAAGTAAGATCAACAAGTGGTATCAAAGCTTGTTGAGAAACTTTGAATAAGAAGAAACAATCTACACATACGAGAACAATTTGTTTGTGAAAACATGGAGGCGGGATCTTTAACAATGGTTACTGCTGCAAAACTTCCAATACTTAATCCATGAGAATTTAAGCTTTAGAAAATAAGGATAGAACAATACTTCCTAATGACAGATTATGCTCTTTGGGAAGTAATAGTAAATGGAGACTCACCTCCACCAAAGAGAAATGTTGACGGTGTTGAGCAAACATATCCTCCTACAACTGTAGAGGAGAATTTAGCAAAGAAGAATAAGTTAAAGGAAAGAGGTACACTGTTGATGGCTCTTCCAAATGAACATCAACTAAAGTTTAATACCTACAAATGTGCCAAGACTCTGATGGAATCCATAGAGAAAAGGTTTAGGGTAATAAGGATTCAAAGAAAACTCAGAAGACACTTCTAAAGCAACAATATGAGAATTTCAATGGATCAAGCTCAGAAGGACTTAATAATACCTATGATAGGCTTCAAAAGCTTATCAGTCAGCTAGAGATTTTAGGCGAAACTATTTCTCAAGAAGATATGAATCTAAAGTTTCTAAGAAGTCTCTATCCAAATATGGAAGATCATTACCTTTGATTGGAGAAAACAAAAAACCTAATTTAGACACCTTAATCATGGATGACCTATACAAACATCTGAAGATTATGAAACTGAAGTTAAAGGGTCATCAAGCTCAAACCAAAATTCACAGAATGTGGCTTTTGTGTCCTCCAATAACTCTGGCAGTTCCAATCAAGCTTATGGTTCTAATTCTGCCAATGCTGATAGTATGAGTGATGCTGTGATCTATTCTTTCTTTGTAAACCAATCCAACAGTCTACAATTAAATGATGAGGACTTACAACATATGATGCTGATGAATCGGAAGTGCTAGATCCTAATAGTGGGAATGGCTATGTTGACCTGAGAGCTAGAAGATTTCCTTAATATGATGGAAGAAGATTAATGCCACTTGGTTCTGAGACCATACGGTTTAACAAATCAAAAGTGGAATGTTATAACTGTCATAAAAAGGGTCATTTTGCAAGGGAGTGCAAGGCTCCAAGGGAGAACAGGAACAGAGAACCTGTAAGGAGGAATGTGACAATGGAAACAACAGAGACAAAAGCTTTGGTGGCTCAAGATGGACTTAGATATGACTGGAGTGATCAGGCTGAAGAAGGACCTACAAACTTTGCACTTATGGCATATACATCTTCAGGTTCTTCAAGTTCTTCAAGCTCATATTCTGAGGTATCTACTTGTTCTAAAGCATGTTTAAAATCTTATGAAACTCTCAAAGAACATTATGATAATCTGACAAAAGATTTTAATAAGTCTCAATTAAATGTAGGTGCTTATAAAGTAGGTCTAGAATATGTAGAGGATAGACTAGATATGTATAAAAAGAATGAGGTTGTTTTTGAAGAGGACATAAAGATTTTAAAACTTGATATTAAGTTGAGAGATAATGCACTAACAGAGCTTAAAAAGAAATTTAAAAAAGCTAAAAAGGAGAGAGATGATTTAAAACTTACCTTAGAAAAGTTTGGAAATTCATCTAAAAATCTAAGCAAACTATTAAAGATTCAAGTAAGTGATAAGTTCAAGACTACTGTGGGGTTTGATAGTCAAGTGTTTGATAGTCATATGCTTGATAGTCAGGAGAATGATAGGTACAAAACAAGTAAAGGGTATCATGTTGTTCCTCCTCCCTATACTGGGAACTTCATGCCCCTTAAATATGATTTGGTACTTGCTGATGAGGGAGAATATGTTTTTAGTGAGTCAGTAACTAGTATACCCGATGTTACAACAAGTAAAGCTAAGACTAGTATGTCAAAACCTAAGTCTGTTGGTGAACCACTTATTGAAGACTGGATATCTAATAGTGAGAATGAGAATAAGACTGAGTTTAAGTCTAAATAGAGAAAACCTAGTTTTGCCAAAACAAAATTTGTTAAATCTAATAAGCATGTGAAAACACCTAGGGAGTCTGTTAAGAAGGTAGAGAACAAAAAGCAAGCTAAAACCCTAGGAAAAACAGTCAAAGCCCTAGAGGTAACCGAGAACTAAGAATCATTTGATTGGTTCAGAAATTAGGAAGTAATTTTGAGTTTAAAAATAAAGCTTGTTATGAATGTGGCAGTTTTAATCATTTGATCAAAGATTGTGATTTCTATGAAAAGAAAATGGTAGAGAAAACTGTATGGAACAATGCTAGAAGGGTAAATCACCAAAATTCTCAAAGAATGACTCACCCTCATCCAAAAGGAAATTTTGTTCCAAAAGCAGTCTTAATGAAATCTGGCATTAAAACACTTAATACTGCTGGGCAAAGCTTTTCAAGAGCCACAATATCAGTTAATACTGCCAGACCAATTAATACTGCTTACCTAAAACCAATAGTGAACTGTGCAAGTACAACATCAAATGTTTTTAATAGAGCACATACACATGTTAGAAGGCCCTTTAACAAGTCTACAACAAATAAGAACAGTAATTTAAAAGAAAAAGTTAATACTGTTAAGGGAAATGTTACTACTGCTGGGCCAAAAGCAGTAGTAAGTGATAATAAGAGATATGAGGCTAATGCTGTTAAGGCCTCAACATGTTGGGTTTGGAGACCAAAGCAAAAGGTTTTAGACCATGTCTCCAGACACAATGGTGCATCAATGAATTTTAAAAGATTTGACTATGTTGATGCACAAGGCAGATCCAAGTCTGTAATGGCTTGGGTCCCCAAGAGAGCCTGATTCTCTTACTTTTGTGCAGGGCAATCCACAGCTAGAATTGCAGGAAAAAGGAGTAATTGACAGTGGATGCTCTAGGCACATGACTAGAAACAAGTCCTACCTCTCAGATTATGAAGAAATTGATGGTGGATTTGTTGCATTTGGAGGAGATCCCAAAGGAGGTAGAATCACTGGTAAAGGTAAAATCAGTACAGGTAAATTAGATTTTGAAGATGTGTACTTTGTTAAGGAGCTTAAGTTTAACCTTTTTAGTGTCTCACAAATGTGTGACAAGAAAAACAGTGTTCTTTTTACAAACACTGAATGTGTTGTTTTGTCTCCTGACTTTAAGCTACTTGATGAAAATCATGTCTTGCTTAGAGTTCCTAGAAAAAGATAACATGTACAGTGTTGATTTAAAGATTTTGTTCCTTCAGGAGGTCTAACTTGTCTCTTTGCAAAGGCCACATTAAATGAATCTAATCTTTGGCATATGAGGCTTGGGCATATAAATTTTAAAACACTAAACAAACTAATGAGGGGAGACCTTGTTAGAGGTTCACCTTCAAAGATTTTTGAAAATAATCACACATGTGTTGCTTGTCAAAAAGGAAAGCAACATAAAGCCTCTTGTAAGACCAAGACTGTAAGCTCTAATCAGCCAACCATTACAAATGTTGCATATAGATTTGTTTGGGCCAACATTTGTAAAGAGTCTAATGAAAAAGATGTACTGCCTAGTTGTCACAGATGACTATAGTAGGTTTAGTTGGGTTTTCTTTTTAGCCACTAAGGATGAAACTAGTGATCCTTAAGACATTTATTACAGGCATAGAAAATCTAATAGCCCTTAAGGTGAAAGTGATCAGATGTGACAATGGGACTGAATTCAAGAATAAGGTCATGAATCAGTTTTGTAAAATGAAGGGTATTAAGAGGGAATTTAGGTGTTTTCTTAGGGACTCCCACAACAAAATGGTAGTAGCAAAAGGAAAAATAAGACACTATTAGAGGCTGCTTAGGGACTATGCTAGCTGGTCAAATTTGCCAACAACTTTTTGGCGCTAAAGCAGTTAATACTGCTTGTTATGTTCTAAATAGGGTTTTAGTTATACAAGCTCACACAAGAACCCTTATGAACTTTTTCTAGGTAAGATAAACCCGCCTTATGCTATCACTGAGATATTTGGGTGTTGTTTACTATTCTTAATACATTAGATCACCTAGGTAAGTTTGATGGAAAGGGTGATGAAGGGTTCTTTGTAGGATACTCTACCAATAGCAAAACATACAAGGTATTCAACTGTAGAACTATGATAGTAGAAGAGAACATGCATTTTAAGTTTAGTGAAGAAATACCTAATATTGCAGGAAATGGACCTAATTGGCTTTTTGATATAGATGCTTTAACAATATCTATGAATTAAAAGCCAGTTGTTGCAGGGAATCAAACTAATGGTAATGCAGGTACCAATGAAAACATTGATGTAGGTCAACATGGGAAGAAGATAGTACCTGATCAAGAGTATATACTGCTGCCATTGTTGACAACTGATCCATCACTCTTTAAAAGTACAAAGGATTCTCCTAATGCTGGATTCAACCCATCAGGGAGGAGGAAAAGATGGAATTTGAACATCTAGAGAATGAAGATAGTGACTCTTGGGTGCCAAATTCGAGGGAGCAAAGTGTTAATCAAGAGCAGGATGCAAAATGTAACAACACTAACAAACAATATTATGTTTAGTCTAACTGTTAAAGCTGTTGACATAGAAAATAATGTTGTTGATGAGAATATAGTCTATGGATGTATCGATGATCCAAATATGCCTAATTTGGAAGAGATTGTCTATTTTGATGACGATGAAGAAGTTGGTGTAGAGGCTGACATGAAAAATTTGGCTACAAATATGCCTGTCAGTCCTATTCTAACTACAAGAGTTTCACATAGGATCATCTAACTTTGAACAAATCATGGAGATATAAAATTATGCACCTCAAACCAGAAGGTTGACATAGAATGTGATTCTGAACATGGTATGTTTGTTCAGTGCAAAATACAGAATCAACATAAAGAGTTTTGGAAGGTCTGTTTGCTTGTTTCTATCAAAAAGTAGAACCCAAAAAGGTGATCTGCTTTAACAGATCTAAGTGGATATGAAAGCAATGCAGGATGAGCTTCTACAGTTTATATTACAGAAGTTTTGGACTTTGGTTGAGTTACCATAAGGCAAGAGGGCCATTGGTACTAAATGGGTGTACATAAACAAAAAAGATGATATAGGTATTATGGTTAGAAACAAGGCAAGGCTGGTAGCACAGGGTTACACTCAAGGGGAGGGTATAGATTATGATGAAGTTTTTGCTCCAGCTGCTAGGATTGAAGTAATTAGGCTTTTCTTAGCCTGTGCCTCATTTATGTACTTCATTGTTTATCAGATGGATGTGAAGAGTGCATTTTTGTATGGCACAATTGAAGAAGAGGTTTATGTTTGCCAACCTCCAGGGTTTGAAGATCCAGAGTTTCCTACTAAGTTTACAGTAGGAAGGCTTTATATGGTTTACATCAGCTCCTAAAGTGTATGAGAACCTTATCTACCTATTTATTAGAAAATAGATTTAGAAGAGGGACTATAGACAAGACTTTGTTTATCAAGAAGGACAAAGGTTGATATCCTGTTAGTGCAGGTGTATGTAGATGTACTTCTTATTTGGGTCTACCTTAAAAGTCTGTATGTACTGAGTTTTGAACAGATGATGCACAAAGATTCCAAATAAGTTCTATGGGGAGTCACTTTCTTTTAGGGTTGAGAGGAAAAACAGAATGATGATGGAATCTTTTCATTAGCCAAGATTAAATATTGTGGCATTCGGTATTTTGAAGAAGTTTAATTTTGCCACTTTGAAGACAACAAGCACTCCCATGGAGACTAACAAAGCATTACTCAAGGATGAAGAAGATGCAGATGTGGATGTTCATTTATACAGATCAATGATTGGATCATTGATGTACCTAACAGCTTCTAGACCTGACATAATGTTTGCTGTTTGTGCTTGTGTAAGGTTCCAAGTTACACCAAAGACTTCACATCTTCATGTTGTGAAGAGAATCTTTAGATACTTAAAAGGTCATCCTAAATTGGGCCTTTGGTATCCTAGGGATTCACCATTTGACTTGGAGGCTTTTTCTGATAGTGATTATGCTGGTGCTAGCTTAGACAGGAAATCCCCAATAGGAGGTTGTCAATTTCTTAGAAGAAGATTGATCTCATGGCAATGTAAAAAGCAGACTATAGTTGCCAACTCCACTACTGAAGCAGAGTATGTTGCTGCTTCTAATTGCTGTGGACAAGTGTTATGGATCCAAAATCAATTACTTGATTATGGATATAACTTTATGAACACTAAGATTTTCATTGACAATGAAAGCACAATCTGCATAGTTAAGAATCCAGTGTTTCATTCAAAGACTAAGCACATTGAGATTAGACATCACTTCATCAGGGATTCATATGAGAAGAGATTAATTCAAGTGATCAAGATTCATACTGATCATAGTGTTGCTGATTTACTCACAAAGGCATTTGATATTAGCAGATTTCAATATCTGATTGCAAGTATTGGAATGCTTAACCTCTAAAGTATTGATTGAGAGGAGGTTAACTGTGTTACTATGAAGCTGATTATCCATAAAGGATGCTTGTAATAACATGGAAAATGATGCATAACAATAAACAGATGTGGGTGAAGGGTAAGGAAATCCCACTGAACCCTAACACACATCCACAACTGCTTTACTATCTAATCTTGAACCAATCATTGTTCCATCATTATTCTAACCCAAAAAGACTCAAAAACCTAGGAAAGCCAAAAGGACCACTGAGATATCTGAGTCTAGTGGACCTATTCCCCTTGTAACTTATGAGACTGTCATTAAGGAGGGGGGAGACAGAATGGAAAGGGCTGCCACTACTGCTTCTAGCTTAGAAGCAGAGCAGGACAGTGGTAACATAAAAAGGACCCAATCCATGGTAACACTTAATGAGTCTTTTCCTCAGGGAACTGATTTAGGTAGTGGTCCTAGGTGCCAAGATACCATATTGGGGGGTACAGAAGCTCAAATTAGGTTTGAGGCTGCATCTAAAAAGTCCAATGATCCACCTCTCTCAAGAGTTAACACACTTGGAAGTGGGGAAGATAACATGAAACTAAAGAAATTGATGGAATTTTATACAAAACTATTTGTTAGGGCTCTTGATTTGTGATATAAAAATAAATAGAGTGATTTGGTGAGAAAAAGAAATGAGAGATATAGTGAGTTGAAAAAAAGAAAAAGAGTTGTGTGATATAAAAACAGATAGAGTAAATTAGTGAGAAAAAGAAATGAGAGATATTGTGAGATCAAAAACAGAAAGAGAGCTTGTGAGAGTCAAAATTCATGATGAAAATGCTTTTTGGAATGAAGTTGGAGTTAATGCTGGTGTTTCAAAGTTAATGCTGCTAAACTTAAACTTACTACTGCCAGTACTAGTTTATGCTGCTAGGCATTCACTTACTGCTGTTAGGCATAAGTTAATGCTGCCAGGCTATAAACTTACATAAAAATTACTGCTGGGTTAGTTAATACTGTTAGGCTTAACTTAATGCTGCCAGTTCAAGTTAATGCTGTTGAGGGTGATTTCATAAATACTTCGATTAAGGGTTTCGTCGCATCAGATATTATGCGATCAGGTACTACTAGTTTAGAAGCTGAAAATGGTCAACATGCTGATAAGTACAGAAAGCTTAAAGAGGTTTATGAATGGAAAAATGTTGAGTTAAAGGAGGAAAATGAAAAAAAACTAGAACTGATGAGAAAGGAATTCGTCAACGAGCGTGCCAATTTAGTCGAAGACACGATGCGAAAGATCTTAGAAAAACTACCTCCTGAAGTAGCTCGCATGGTTATAACATAAGTGGTTATCTCTTTTGGTAGAAGGTATGTTATATACTTGTATCACATGTTTCTTTATTTATAGGATTGCTAAAGATTCAGAAGCACCTGGATTAGTAAGTCGTTTTTCATTGATTATTTAGTTAAAGTAGCAAAGTCTTTGGTCTGGGTTACATGTCATGTTTGTGCAGACTTCTAACTGAAATGGGGGTTGGGTTACAGGTCATTGATTACTTAGTTAAAGTCATTGATTATTTAGTTAAAGGTCTAGGTTACACGTCATTGATTTTTTAGTTAAAGTAGCAAAGTCTCTGTTCTGGGTTACAGGTCATGTTTGTGCAGACATCTAACTCAAATGTGATCAAAAAACATTTTCATGACAACAACAGTAATCTAATTGTATGGATGAACTACTTTAAAGATAATGTAAGCATTAAAAAGGTCACTTTGGGAAATTTTTGATCCATTTGGACCTATTTCTTTTTAGCTTTTCTTATTTTACCCATTGCCACTGCTGATTGCATTTAGCCATATATATTTATATATTATGCATTGGTTAGTCTTTTAAGGGATTGATATAATGACTAGTGACTTTAATATAGTATTTGATAACTGTGTCACATAATGTAAGGAAAACTAATTTATTCTTTGGTTATATACTTGGCAGGTTGCTTTATTATAACAAGTGGAGGAAATCAAGATTTGCAAATATCAAATGGAAGTCTTTTGAGAATACACGTTGAAGAAGATCTTAGTACTATCTATTAGTTTAGTTTGCAGATTATTTTGTTTAAGTTGTGAACTTTATGGTAGTTTGACATTTGACAAATTTGTACTTGGAATATGATATTATTGATGATATGATATCATTTCTTTGATGGAAATTTTTTTGTGTCCATGTATAATTAAAACAATGCTTGTATTTATAGCTTTCAAAATTTCTACAATGAATATGCGGTACGAAAAAGAAGAAAGTGTTGCGTCTAGTTGAAAAAGTGTTGCACTTGTATTCTTAAAATGGAAAAGAAGTGTTGTATTAGTTGATGGAAAGTGTTGCACTTGATGCATAAAAGTGTTGTCATCGGTCGGTGTTGTATAATAAGAAGTGTTTCCCATAAGTATCAAAAGTGTTGCAATATAGAAGTGTTGCATTTGTAAACATGAGCAACACTTTGACAAAAGTGTTGCACATTAGGGCAAAAGTGTTGCTTTAGACCTAAGGCAACGAAGCCTAAGGCAGCACTTGAAAAAGTGTTGCACTAGGCATTATGCAACATTTTTTAGGCCTAATACAACACTTTACAAGTGTTGCTTTAGCCCCATTTTCTAGTAGTGTGGTGTAGAATAACTTAACATAAGTATGGAATGATTCACTTAGAGTTTTAGAGAGAGAGAGAGAGAAAGGTGGTTGGATGAACACTTAAAGAGAGAGAGAAAAATGATAATATTAGCTTAGTAAAAATGTAACAAATGAATAACCAACACCCTCTCCAAGCTATGGAGAGGGTACTTATACTCTAGTCTTGGTCGGCCATGGACCCTTAGTGGGCTTATCCATGGGCCTTTGGCCCTGTTAGCTTTATAACTTAACCTTACAACTTACTACGAGCTACGACTAACTATATTGGTAGTGACTGACACTTTTTCGTATTTCTAACAATCTCCCCCTAAGGGAGGTCACTCCAATTTACAAAAATTTAAACTTAGCATACTATGCTTTCACTTCGGTCTTGAGCTCGTAGTCTTTAACTTTAATCATTAACTTGTGATTTGATGTAGTGATCATTGACTTTTGATGTGAGCTTGTTCCTTTGTCTTGACATGAATGTGATCTTTGAGCTTCTTGAAATCATCAACCAAGTATAATCTCGTTTCGCCATCTTGTAAACTTTGCCATCTCGTGAACTTGTGACTTCTGGACCGACATGCTCATACCTTTCTTGATTTGATAATCTTGAAAAGCTTTAATAATGCATCTTTCTTGAATTTCTTTAACTTTAACACTTTGTCGCTTCAAGAAGGACGTATGGTATCAGAGTAGCGGAAGTCTTGAAACATGTACTTGAGCTTTCATGATGTCTTTATATTTGTCGGTTGGGTATGAGCATGTGGCTATGAATCTTGTGAGTCTGCTGGAATCAGGTACCTCCATCACCATCTTTAAATATTCCTGAAATAAAACAGTTAGCAATAAAGCAGGGGGACGAATATGGCTTTGTCATTCGCCCGTGTTTGGTTGGAGTAACCTTCGAATCCGTGAGGATCGACCTGTGATCAGATAGATTCAATTTAAGAAGAATCTTCTTGACAGGATTTCCAGCTGTAGTATTGAATCTTTCTAACACATAAGTATTAGATTCATCGTACTCAGCATGTTCTCATTATCGGAACGTCTCAAAGCAGACAGCACGATAAGAGTGAACCAGTGAGTTACTATCTCACCGATTGATATAGAAAATTGATTTGAAAATCAATCGGTGTATCACTTACAAAATTGTTTTTGTGACACACCGAGAGTGTTAATCATTTCAAAAATTCATTAACAACCGTTGATCCATTTCCTGGAACAAGTTTGATTCTTATAGAATCGCACCATCGTTTCTTTCCAGTTGTCACAAGTTTGATTCATAAAGAATCGCACAAGTTACCTACCATGAGCTTGTTTGATGTTGGCTCAAGCAGGATTTCCATCTTCATTGTGAATACCTAAGTATCACTCGGATGTTCTGGCAAAATCACAAGAATCTTGCGTAGGACTTCTAATGATATTACTTGATATTCACATTGTGTGAGATAACAAGCTAAGATATGACAAGTGTCCTAATGAGATTAATGGATGATCTCTTTTGGCTCTAGACTCAATAGTGCACTTTTAATTTTAGTGATCAGAGGCTGGAGCAGACTGCCACCTTTTCAATATCAACTAACTCGGAGTAAGAAAGTCGATAGAAATGCGTGTAATCTCCGTGAGAAATGAAACAAGAGTCTTTTGAGAGACCTTGAGTGGCTAGGGAGGGTTGTGCATAGCGTCACTGGGTCCATGACTGTCTTCAATGTCAGACTACACCTGAGTGTTTCTGACAGCATATGTATTGACCCGGTTTCTGCCTAAGTGTATGGAGGGCTTCTTTATTTTCACCCTTTATCCTTACATTTCTTTTTCATTCTTCAACCCCTTCAATGCTTACCAAGACTTCATAACTAACACCTTGTTGGGTTTGTTCCAGTGTTAGCTCCATCTCAGTCGGCATTATTCCCTATTCTCACTTTTTCTCCTTTTTAATCATACCTAAGGACTTCTACACTAACTAGTGGATATCCCTGGGTAGATCCCTCCGGTTCTGGCTGGATCATGGGATCTGAATACCTATAAGCCTACCGCCTTTATAACCCTTAAATTTAAGAACAGGTCGGGCTTTTGAGTATTCCATCACGAATCAGAAACAAAAAATCATTGAAAAGTTCAATCAAAGTGTTTAATATAAATATCAAAAGGTTTACACTTTGAGAGTTTTTCATCATTACTAAAAACTCCCCCTTAACATGTGCATCGTACTCGTAGTACATGCTAAGAGCGAAGTGCATTGAGACCTTTTTATTTAATCACTTCTGTCAATATTCATTTAGTCCATGTTAATCATATTTTCTCCCCTTATCCAAAATGTTAATCCCTTGATATTTTGGATATCAATTGATTAACTGTTTGGGGACAAAATGAGACAGTCTAGCAGATTAGAACATATTTGCTCCCCCTCAACTTGTGAGGGATTATAATATGGTGCCGAGTACAATTATTTGAAAACTTTGAATTTACAAAGAAATTCTTGAAAATTTGTACTCGATCACATCTTATTTTCACCCAAAACATCTACACTAGTATTTCACATATTCACAAGATAGATTATTTACGAGGGATGACCTGTTAGATGAGTACATCATATGAGGATAAATTCATTTTGGTCCTTTGTAGAAGCGAAGCTCACCCCGTAATGGTCGGTTCATCCACCGACAAATCTCTCCAAACTCCTCATCATCCTCCTTGTCTTTAGGCCTCTTGTCAATAGCCTGGAATCAAAGCCTTATTAGTTAGCTTTGTCCCGTTGGCTCCAAAAAGTCTTTGGCAAATACTCCATTCTAATTCCCTTGAAGGGTCATCTAGAACAGTTCGAACAATCTCTAGAGTACCATCGCTGAACTTGTGTTAGTTCGTCATTGCGCATCAACCTGTTCTTCTTTGGGGTTTTCTTTGCACTCGTTCTAGTTTTGGTTAATGACGTTCCTTGCATCACAGTTTAATCTTCATCCCAAAGATCTTTTGCCACACGATGCTGACTACTAGAAGCATAGATTTCATGTTGGTTAGGCCTTAGAAATGTTGCTTATAGTTGGATGTCGCAATCTTCTTGAATGGCTTCAGATAGGGTGAGTTCTTAACATGACTCTTTTAGCTTGTTACTCCATCCTCTGTGATTGAAGGACAAAAAGTGGTCTTTTTCAACAGATGCAATTATCATTCTTTTCTTCGTGGTCTATTCAGCATATAAAGTTCAATTCTGCTTTTTCCATGAATCATTAAGTGTTTTTCAAGCATCGGTGGTTTATGGTCTCTCCAGAGAGAAGTGATTTATAGCAGGAAAGAGACGTCATTATGATATCCAAAGATTACAAATTGATCGATCGGTGGTAGAAAGAAATTGTGTTTGGTTACGTGATTGTTGAGTCTTGAATTAAAACTACACGGGATTTTACAATTCTTGACAAAACCGGGAAGACAAGTGTTTGTTTCACGGGATTTTACAAGTCAAAGAAATAACCGTGTAATTTAAAATTGAGTTTGTTAAGTTTAAACTAAATTTGTTTTTCACTGGTTCGGTCCTCTAGTTCGATCCGCTAGTTCGATCCGCTAGTTCAATCCGCTAGTTCGAACCTTTGTTCGTTCCTCTCGTTCGAACCTGTAGTTCGATCCCTTAGTTCGATGATCTAGTTCGAACCTGCAGTTCGATCCCTTAGTTTGAAGCTCTAGTTTGATCCTTTAGCTCGATGATCTAGTTCGAACCTTCAGTTCGATCCCTTAGTTCGAAGCTCTAGTTCGATCCTTTAGCTCGATCCTTTAGTTCGATTTACTAGTTTGAGTCACTAGTTCGATCCTCTAGTTCGGTTCACTAGTTCGATCGACTTGTTAGGCTTACTCGTTCGGTCTACTTGTTCGATCCAACTAGTTCGGTCCAAACTACTTCGAAACTCAAATCTTCAAAACTCAAAAAAGACACGATTTTGAAAGTTTTTTCCGCAAAAATCTTGTACAACTAGTGTTACCAACCCTATATGAACACTAAAAATGAAAACTTTAAGGTTTTTAAGCCAAAAAATTTTAATCACTAATTTGCTCTTTGTAAAGGTTTTGAACACAAATCAAACACAAAAATCTAAACACACCACTTATCGGCTTTGATTACCAATTGAAGAATACTAGTAATCTTAAGATCAAGCAAGAACAGAGTGTGAGTGGGTTGGATTGTTAGAGGACACTTGGATGGAACAATGGTATTGATGTATTATGAAAGTTATGTGTGAATAACAAATGAACAACCAACCCTCTCCAAGACTAGGAGAGGGCCTTATATACTACACCATAGGCCGGCCATGGGCTTAGATGGGCTACCCATGTGCCTTAGGACGGATAGATACTAATTATCCTATACTAACAGAGCTAAGACTTGTTACAACTTTGGAAGTGACCGACACTTTTCGTGTTTCCAACAGTAAAGCCTTGTACGGAAGGAAGTGTAGGTCGCCTGTTTTATGGGCTGAGATTGGAGAAAGTAGTTTGATTGGACCTGAATTGATTCAAGAAAATGATGATAAAGTTTGTGTTGATAAAAGGAGAAGGCTCAAGAGAGCAAGGAACGTCAAAAGAGTTATGATGACATAGACGCAAACAACCATTGGAATTCGAGGTGGTGATCGAGGCGATGTTTCGGAAGTATCACCATTGGAAAGGTGTAATTCGTTTTGGGAAAAAAAGGGAAAGTTAGCCCGGAGATACGTAGGAACATTTGAGATTTTGAAAGGATCGGTTTGCTAGCTTATCGATTAAAAGGTTGTCGGAGGAATTAAGTGGAGGTACAGGATAGTTTATGTGTCAACCTAAGAAATGTTTGGCGGATGCTAGTTTGCTATGTACCATTAGATGTATAAAGATTGACAAAACTCTTCATTTTGTTGAGAAAACCTGTAGATGATAATGGATCATGAAGTTAAAAGTTGAAAGCGTAGTAGTAGATTGCGGTCTAGTAAAGGTTCGTTGGAATTCTAAGTATGGTCTGAGTTTACTTGGGAACTTGAGGATTATATGAAGTTAAGTATCCTCGTTGTTTGTGATCGGAGTTGCTGACTCGGCTAGTTAAAATCTCGGGACGAAGATTTCCTTAAAGGAGGGATCCTGTGACACCGTGGCATTGGGCAAGGTTAGTCAAATATTAGTGTTGACTTTGGTGCCTGTTGCAATGTATGATTTATGTGATTCTATGTGTTTATGTGTGTTTATATGGTTATGGGGGTCTTGTTAATAATCTATTGAGTGTGTCATTCAATGAGATTGGATTGATGGTGAAATTTGTTGAGTTCATTTCGTTCACTTTTGAGTGACAAGGAAATGATTATCGAGATTTGAGCGTTTCTGTGTTAAAGGTGTAAGTATTTGTACGTATATGTATTTTTGTGTTAGTAGTCTAAGATAGGTTTATATTCTAAGTGGTAAGTTAAGAAAAATGTAAAATTTATATTTTAGAAAAGTTAGGTTGAAAATGAAAAGTTAAATTTAGTAAGTTGCGTTTATGCAAAAAGGTATAGTCAAATAAGTAAAGATTTTTATAAAAACTTAAGGAAATATAAGTGATAATGTAATTAATAAATAAAAAAGGTCATATTCGGCCGAAAATTAGAAAAGAAAGAAAAAAAAGAAAAAAAAAGAGTTTTAGTTGAACTCAAATTGTAATTAGGTTTATCTAGGGATTTCCTTGTGGCTCATATTACATAACAAAATCCTAACACCCCATATTGATGAGAGTGGACAAAACCAAAGGAGGAAAAAGAAGAATAAAAATTTTTGGGTTTTCTTTTAAAGGTTAATTTCTAATTCTTTGTGTAATTCTAGTTAAATTAATTTCAACTTATTGTAATCTAACTATGATGGATTAGGGTTTATAAATTAGGGTTTATAAATTAGGGTTTTAATTTTTGGAAGTTATAGTTTAATGATGCTTGGTTGGATCATTTGTTTAAGGGTTACGTGTTTTTGATCATGCGTTAGGGTTTAGATCGCCCGAATTAATTGTTTAATTCACTGCAAAAAGTTAGGCAGATTTGTAACGAGCATACAACTGCTGAAAGATTAGAACTGCTAGAAGAGTTTCTACTGTCAAAAGGATAAAGATGAAGATTGCTTATCAAGATTACTTACGAGATAAGTATGAGATATTTTGGTAAAAGATATGTATAAGTTATTTGTTTAGAAGATCATGATAATTTAGGAATATATTGTAAGCCATGTAAGACTCCCTGGTGTATAAAAAGAGGTACTAGGGCATGTACTTATATATATACAGTCATTTATAGCTTCAAAGTTTTGTATAACCCTAACACTATCAAGAGTGTTCGTATTAATATATTGAGGCTTAAAGATTGGTATTATACAATCTTACTTATTACTGTTTCATTGTTTATTCTTTTTATTATCATAGTCAGATTCCGCATAGTCTTTGATATATTCAATCAAAGTTTCTACTATAGTTGTCTTGGATTTATTCAATACAACTAAGCCTTTTACAAGCTACGTAAGATCTATTCAAGTGGGATCAACAAGTGGTAATAGAGTTTGTTGAGAAACCTTTAATAAGAAGAAACAATACACACTTACCAGATCTATTTGTTTGTGAAAACATGGAGGCAGTATCTTCACCAATGGTTGCTACTGCAAAACTTCCAGTGCTCAATCCAGGAGAATTTGAGCTTTGGAAAATGAGGATAGAATAGTACTTCCTAATGACATATTATGCTCTTTGGGGAGTAATAGTAAATGGAGACTCACCTCCACCAAAGATAACTATTGATGGTGTTGAGAAAACATATCCTCATATAACCGTAGAGGAGAAGTTAGCAAGAAAGAATAAATTAAAGGCAAGAGGTACATTGTTGATGGCCCTTCCAAATGAACATCAACTAAAGTTTAATTCCTACAAATGTGCCAATACTCTAATGGAAGCTATAAAGAAAAGGTTTAGAGGTAATAAGGAGTTAAAGAAAACTCATAAGATACTTCTAAAGCAATAGTATAAGAATTTTAATGGATCAAGCTCAGAAGGACTTGATCAAACTTATGATAGGCTTAAAAAGCTTATCAGTTAGCTAGAGATTTTGGGTGAAACTATTTCTCAAGAAGATATAAATCTGAAGTTTTTAAGAAGTCTCCCATCAGAATGGAAGACTCATACCTTGATCTGGAGGAACAAACTTGATTTAGACACCTTGAGCATGGATGACCTATACAACAATCTGAAGATTTATGAAACTGAAGTTAAAGGGTCATCAAGCTCAAACCAAAATTTACAAAATATGGCTTTTGTATCTTCCAATAACTCTGGCAGTTCTAAGCAAGATCATGGTTCTAACTCTACCAATACTGATAGTATGGGTGATGATGTGATCTATTCTTTCTTTGCAAACCAATCTAACAGTCTACAATTAGATAATGAGGACTTACAATAGATTGATGTTGATGACTTGGAAGAGATGGATCTAAAGTGGCAGATGGCTATGCTGACCATGAGAGCCAGAAGATTCCTAAATAAGACTAGAAGGAAGATTAATTCCAATGGTTTTGAGACCATAAGGTTTAACAAATCAAAGGTGGAATTCTATAACTATCATAAAAGGGTCATTTTGCAAGAGAGTGCATGGCTCCAAGGGAAAACAAGAACAGAGAACCGGTAAGAAGGAATGTAACAGTGGAAACAATAGAGAAAAAAACTTTGGTGACTCAAGATGGACTTGGGTATGACTGGAGTGACCAGGCTAAAGAAGGACATACAAACTTTGCACTTATGGCATATACATCTTCAGGTTCTTCAAGTTCTTCAAGTTCTTCAAGCTCAGATTCTGAGGTATCTACTTGTTTTAAAGCATGTTTAAAATCTTATGAAACTCTCAAAGAACATTATGATAATCTGACAAAAGATTTTAATAAGTCTCAATTAAATGTAGTAGCTTATAAAACAGGTCTAGAATCTGTAGAGGCTAGACTAGATGCGTATAAAAAGAATGAGGTTGTTTTTAAAGAGGACATAAAGATTTTAAAACTTGATGTTAAGTTAAGAGATAATGAACTAACAGAGCTTAGATAGAAATTTGAAAAAGCTAAAAAGGAAAGAGATGATTTAAAACTTACCTTAGAAAAGTTTGAAAATTCATCTAAAAATATAAGCAAACTGTTAGAGATTCAAGTAAGTGATAAGTTCAAGACTGGTGTAGGGTATGATAGTCAAGTGGTTAATAGTCAAGTGGTTGATAGTCAGGTGAATGATAAGCACAAAATAGGTGAAGGGTATCATGCAATTCCACCTCCCTACACTAGGAACTTTATGCCCCCTAAACCTAATTTGGTACTTGCTGATAAGGAAGAATATGTTTTTAGTGAGTCAATAACTAGTGTGCCTGCAGTTACAACTAGTAAAGTTAAGACTACTGAATCAAAACCTAAGTCTGTTAGTGAACCACTTATTGAAGACTGGATATCTGACAGTAAGGATGAGAATGAGACTGAGTTTAAGTCTAAACAGAGAAAACCTAGTTTCGCTAAAATATAATTTGTTAAATCTAATGAGCATGTGAAAACACCTAGGGAGTCTGTTAAGAAGGTAGAGAATAATAAACAAGCTAAATACCCTAGGAAAAATAGTCAAAGTCCTACAGGTAATAAGAGAAACTGGAATAATTTGATAACTCAGAAGTTAGGAAGTAATTTTGAGTTTAAAAATAAAGCTTGTTATGAATGTGGCAGTTTGAATCATTTGATCAAAGATTTTGATTTCTATGAAAAGAAAATGATGAAAAAAAACTATATGGAACAATCCTAGAAGGATGAATCACCAAAATTCTCAAAGAATGACTCACCCTCATCCAAAAAGAAATTTTGTTCCAAAAGCTGTCTTAACGAAATCTGGCATTAAAACACTTAATACTGATGGGCAAAACATTTCAAAAGTAGCAGTATCAGTTAATACTGTCAAACGATTTAATACTGCCTACTCGAGACCAACAGTAAATAGTGTAAGGACAGCATTAAATGTTTTTAATAGAGCAGATTCACATGTTAGAAGGCCCTTTAACAAATCTACAACAAATAAGAATAGTAATTTAAATGAAAAAGTTAATACTGTTAAGGGAAATATTGATAAGATCGTTTATAGCTCAAGATTGATTAGATCTTATATATCTAGGATGAAAAATAACAATGATTGATAACACGCAGCGGAATAATAATGAACACAATCAAAGTTATCATAAGGTTTTCTTTATTGAACGTTCCCCTATTACCCCAACTATAATTTGGGGCTACACCAACTAACTATGGTGTACTATTCGACTCTCATCAGTCGACTTGCTATCTAACTATCTAGACCTCTCCTTTGTGAGAGCTTCTAGTTTTCTATGATGGATATTCTAATTTTCATATGCATGGATAATCTCTTTATATAGAGAGATATCAAGGCTTACAATAGAAGATAAGAACAAACAATATATTTAAAACTTTAACCAATATATTTTATATCTTCTGTATCTTTATCATTTTAGAAGAGATTCTTTTGCAATGTGCTCACCAGCTAGAAGATTTCTATAATACAAATTCAGTCCTTTGTTTCATTATGTTTTTATTTTGTCTCATCTTTTTTAATCATGAATCTCAAAATCTTCCCTATGTGTGATGACAAAACAAACCTAAAAGTCTCGTACGAAACTTCATCATAAAGAAAGCTTTACCTGAAGTTGCGATGTAATCATCTCCCTGAATGAAACATAAATCTTCAATGCTTCCCCTGATTAAGTAAGAATTAGATTCCTTGGACATTGTCACCAACATATAAGCTGCAAATCATATCTATGTAGTTTCTTCCCCTTTTTGTAATCCATCTTATAGGGGTTTATGAAGATATGCAACTTGTAATCACTTCTCTCAAGTGGTGCATGTAGATGGTTAAACATTTAATCAATAAGCTTCCCTTGAAACCAATATGTTTACCATCTCTTGAATCTCAAACTATGTAGGCTCTATGTAGTGATCACTGATGAAGAAAATAAAGTATAACGAATTTGATGAAGAAGTTGAATCTCCCAAACTCGTGTGTCTTATGTCTTGCACTATTCACGTGACTGTCGAACTTTTATATAAATATGTGTGGATATAAGTAGACGCAACCTTTGACAAAAACCTCATCTTCTATGAGCATTACTAAGTGATATCAAATGTGAGCATTAAGCACCTATAAGAAAAATCACACACTTTTGCTAGATTTTGACAAGTCTTTGTCACACCATTGTAAGCACGAACAAGTTATCTTTAAAGTCGATGTCCTGTCATAAACACAACTTTAAGTATGATAAGACACGCACCTGTGAAACTCAACTACAACATCAAGTAAGTAATAATCAATCGTCTTCGTAATCAAACTCTTAATATTAATCTCAAAAAATTCGAGCCATAACAATAAGAACTTAAACTAAAAGAAATTCAGTTCTGGTCCGAGAATCCAATCCATTCCAAGAACCCAAAATCATTCCCTAGTCGATATCGGTTGACATTAACAGTAATAAACATTTCTCTCGGGGACAAAATAATAAACACCTTCAAATAGTATTAATCATGCTCAACAGTATTAACATGTAATGAAAGCAGTACTAACTTCCTTGTTCGAACATTTAGCAATTTTTCATTGAAGCCTAATATAAACCAACCATATATACGAATTAGGGTTTCTTCTAACTTTCCATACCCTAGTACACGACTGTATCCAATTTATAAACAAGCACGCAACATCAGATACCAAACACCAAACACGAATAAACCAAACACCAAACACGAATAAACTGAATACATATCAGTTATCCATATTAATGAAAACTTTCTGTATGGACCACCATGTTACCTCCACATGCCATAACCAGTGTACCCCATGCTATCAACTACAAATTGCCAACAGTAGCAATTACTTGGCAGCATTAACCTTTTATTTTAATAGCATGTACTCGAATCCTTAAGCCCAATAGTTCCTTGGCAGTTTCATGCATATCCATGCTAGAACCAAGAGTATAAACCTTCACGTGTTTGAACAAGGTATATTGGTATGATAGAATCTTTTAAACACAAACCTTGTATACAAATCAAAGTATAATAACAGAAACCAACTGTTTCCATCTCCCCATGTGCATGATTCTTGCGTTCAACAATATTAAGCATGATTCTCTTTTAAAGCCCAAATATTAACAAATTTAAACGAACAGTGTAAACCCTCACGTCCAAACAGTTGTATATAAATAATATTTACTTCCTTGTGCCCAAATAATTTATAAACAAATACATGTGCAACTGCCATATCTTCTATTTTTATAACCGAATCATATCTTACTTTATAAAAGATCTTTTTGTCATCTAATCATTATTTATTTAAAAGAGAATCTCTTTGTCTCTATATATTCCTTGAATTCATACCACCACAACGATCCAAGAAGATCACACATCTATTATGTGTGGTACATATCTATTTAGAACATAGAATTCCATAAACGAACCATCTCAGTTAGAAACCAATATAAATAGGCACCCTTAAAGCTCATCAATCACACGTATTTACCCACGACATTACAGCCATAACTCCATGCAAATCCCATGTGTACGTTTGACAAGCAGCAGTACAAAGTATAGACGGCAGTACTAACATTCGTTGAACATAAACAAGCAGTATTAAAATCTTCCTTGTGCAACCTGTTGTTACAACTTCTTGTAATATCATTAATATTCTTCTCTTATGCCCCTTATATCATGAACATAACCATACGCGTGATGTACAATATCTTGGATTTGCGTCTTCACTAGCAAACGATACAACAGCAGCTAGTAACGAGACAACAACAGTAGTAAAACATGAAGATTCGACACCAGTAATCATGCTACTAGGGTTCATCATTACCCCCTTGGGTAACTCACCATGCCTAGTAACACCACAGACTTTAACCTCAATATTCAACCAACCCTAAGTTTCTTAAACATGCATCGTAAACCTCAGAAACCCACCATGAAATCCAAAAACATTCACCAATTCGTATTGCATACCAATACAGGTAGAGAGGACATAAAGATGTTGTTATGGCAGCTACTTCAAAACCCTAAAGAAAACTTTTACCACGAAAATGATTTTTTGAAGATTAGTGTTTTTAGGGTTTCTTCAAAAACGTTGTAGATCCAAGATCGAGAGCCACGAGGCTCTGATACCAATTGATAAGATCGTTTATAGCTCAAGATTAATTAGATCTTATATATCTAGGATGAAAAATAACAATGATTGATAACACGCAGCAGAATAATAAAGAACACAATCAAAGTTATCACAAGGTTTTCTTTATTGAACGTTCCCCTATTACCCCAACTATAATTTAGGGCTACACCAACTAACTATGGTGTACTATTCGACTCTTATCAGTCGACTCGCTATCTAACTATCTAGACTCTCATTAGGAGAGCTATAATTTTCTATGGATGGATATCTAAACCATACGCCTGATAATCTCTTTATATAGAGAGATATCAAGGCTTACAACAAAAGATAAGAACAAATAATATATTTAAAATATTTAAGAATATCTTCTAATATCTTCTGTATCTTTATCATTATAAGGAGATCTTCTGATATCTTCATCTTTATCTTCATGTGCTTCACCAGCTTGAAGATTTTTATAATTACAAATTCAGTCCTTTGGTTTTATTCTTTTATTTATTTTGTCTCATTAAATCAAGAATCCCAACAAATATTACTACTGCTGGGCTAAAAGCAGTAGTAAGTAAAAATACAGGGAACATTACTACTGTTGGGCCAAAAACAGTAGTAAGTGATAATAAGGGAAACATTACTAATGCCAGGCCAAAAGCAATAGTAAGTGATAATAAGGGAAATGAGGCTAATGCTGTTAAGTCCTCAACATTTTGGGTTTGGAGACCAAAGCAAAAGGTTTTAGACTATGTCTCTAGACACAATGGTGCATCAATGAACTTTAAAAGATTTGACTATGTTCATGCACAAGGCAGATCCAAGTCTGTAATGGCTTAGGTCCCCAAGAGAGCCTAATTTTCTTACTTTTTTGTGCATGGTGATCCACAGCTAGAATTGCAATAAAAAGGAGTCATTGATAGTGGATGCTCTAGACACATGACTGGAAACAAGTCCTACCTCTCAGATTATGAAGAAATTGATGGTGGATTTGTTGCCTTTGGAGGAGATTCTAAAGGAGGTAAAATCACAGGTAAAGGTAAACTTAGTACAAGTAAATTGGATTTTGAAGATGTGTACTTTGTTAAGGAGCTTAAGTTTAACCTTTTCAGTGTCTTATAAATGTGTGACAAGAAAAACAGTGTTGTTTTTATAGACACTGAATGTGTTGTTTTGTCTCTTGACTTTAAGCTACTTGATGAAAATTATGTCTTGCTTAGAGTTCCTAGAAAAGATAACATGTACAGTGTTGATTTAAAGAATATTGTTCCTTCAGGAGGTCTAAATTTCAAAACTATGAACAAACTAGTGAGGGGAAACCTTGTAAGAGGTTTACCTTCAAAGATTTTTGAAAATAGTCATACATGTATTGCATGTCAGAAAGGAAATGTTGCATATGGATTTGTTTGGGCCAACATTTGTATAGAGTTTAATGAAAAAGATGCACTGCCTAGTTGTCACAGATGACTATAGTAGGTTTAGTTGGGTTTTCTTTTTAGCCACTAAGGATGAAACTAGTAAAATCCTGTTGGGTTTAAAAGACTTCAAGATATAATTAGAGTTACTGCTGCTCAAGTATATATTAGTTCTGTCAAGCATAATTTAGTGCTGCTGGTAATAATAATGAAAATTATACAAAGTAGTTAGTACTAGTAGTATAAAAGTTACTACTGCTAGTTACTATTGTTAGTATATATTAGTATTGTTAGTTTAAAGTTACTGCTGCTAGTAGAAGTTAAGACTGCTTAGAGATGAAGACTGAAAATATACTAAGTAGTTACTATTGCTAGTACAAAAATTAGTACTGTTAGTGTATGTTAGTACTGCTAAAGTAAACTTCTAAGTAGTTAATGCTGCTTATACTCAGTTACTACTGCTGAGTGATTACTACTGCTGGAAGGATTATGCTAACAGAGATGAGATCAATGACTTATCAGAAAAGAGATAAAGATTGATTGGAGAACAAGAATACTTACGAAGATAAGTATTAGTTATTCGTAAAGAAGATAAGTATAACTTATTTGTTTAAGAGATTATGTTTGCTTATAGAAAAGATCATGATAACTTAGGAAAGTACTGTAAGCCTTGTAGGACTCCTTGGTGTATAAAAGGAGGTCATAGGGCATAATTTTAGACACACATCTTTGATATTCATAGCTTTAAGGTTTTGTAAACCCTAACACTATTAAGAGTGTTCGTTTTATATTGAGGCTGGAAGTTTGGTAATCTGTTCTGTTATTGATTTTGTGTTACTGTTTTATTAGAATTCTTCTTAGCATCATAGACTAGATTCTGCATAGTCTTTGATATATTCGATCAAAGTTTATACCATAGTTGTCTTGGATTTATTCAATATAACTAAGCCTTTTACAAGCTAAGCAAGATCTATTCAAGTGGAATCAAAAAGTGGTATCAGAACTTGTTGAGAAACTTTGAATAGAATAAACAATCTACACTTACCAAATCTATTTGTTTGAATGTAGAGACAGTATCTTCACCAATGGTTGCTGCTACAAAACTTCTAGTGCTCAATCTAGGTGAATTTGAGCTTTGGAAAATAAGCATAGAATAGTACTTCCTAATGACAGATTATACTCTTTGGTAAGTAATAGTAAATGGAGACTCACCTCTATCAAAGAGAACTATTGATGGTGTTGAGCAAACATATCCTCCTACAACTGCAGAGGAAAAGTTAGCAAGGAAGAATGAGTTAAAGGCAAGAGGTACACTGTTGATGGCTCTTCCAAATGAACATCAACTAAAGTTTAATACCTACAAATGTGCCAAGACTGATGGAAGCCATAGAGAAAAGGTTTGGAGGTAATAAGGAGTCAAAGAAAACTCAGAAGACACTTCTAAAGCAACAGTATAAGAATTTCAATGGATCAAGCTCATAAGGACTTGATCAAACCTATGATAGGCTTCAAAAGTTTATCAGTCAGCTAGAGATTCTGGGTGAAACTATTTCTCAAGTAGATATGAATCTGAAGTTTCTAAGAAGTCTCCCATCAGAATGGAAGACTCATGCCTTGATCTGGAGGAACAAAACTAATTTAGACACCTTGAGCATGGATGACCTATAACAATCTAAAGATTTATAAAATTGAAGTCAAAGGGTCATCAATCTCAAACCAAAATTCACAAAATATAGCTTTTGTGTCGTCCAATAACTCTGGCAGTTCCAATCAAGCTTATGGTTCTAACTCTGCCAATATTAATTGTATGAGTAATGCTGTGATCTATTCTTTCTTTGAAATCCAATCAAACAGTCCATAATTAAATGATGAGGACTTACAACAGATTGATGTTGATGACTTAGAAGAGATGGATCTAAAGTGGCAAATGGCTATGCTGACCATGAGAGCCAGAAGATTTCTAAATAAGACAGGAAGGAAGATTAGTGCCAATGGTTCTGAGACCATAGGGTTTAACAAATCAAAGGTGGAATGCTATAACTGTCATAAAAGGGGCCACTTTGCAAGGGAGTGTAGGGCTTCAAGGAAGAACAAGAACAAAGAACCTGTAAGGAGGAATGTGATAGTGAAAACAACAAAGATAAAAGCTTTGGTGGCTCAAGATGGACTTGGGTATGACTAGAGTGATTAGGCTGAAGAAGGACCTACAAACTTTGCACTTATGGCATATACATCTTCAGGTTCTTCAAGTAATTCAAGCTCAGATTCTGAGGTATCTACTTGTTCCAAAGCATGTTTAAAATCTTATGAAACTCTCAAAGAACATTATGATAATCTAAAAAAAGATTTTAATAAGTCTCGATTAAATGTAGGTGCTTATAAAGCAGGTCTAGAATCTGTAGAGGCTAGACTAGATGTGTATAAAAAGAATGAGGTTGTTTTTGAAGAGGACATAAGGATTTTAAAAATTGATATTAAGTTGAGCGATAATGCACTAACAGAGCTTAGAAAAAAAATTGAAAAAGCTGAAAAGGAAAGAGATGATTTAAAACTTACCTTAGAAAAGTTTGGAAATTCATTTAAAAATCTAAGCAAACTGTTAGAGATTCAAGTAAGTGATAAGTTCAAGATTGGTGTGGAGTATGATAGTCAAGTGGTTGATAGTCAGGAGAATGATAGGTACGAAACAAGTAAAGGGTATCATGATGTTCCCCCTCCTTATACTGGGAACTTCATGCCCCCTAAATCTGATTTGGTACTTGCTGATGAGGATGAATATGTTTTTAGTGTGTTAGTAACTAGTATACCTGATGTGGTAACAAGTGAAGCTAAGACTAGTGAGTTAAAACCTAAGTCTGTTGGTGAACCACTTATTGAAGACTGGATATCTGACAATGAGAATGAGAATGAGACTAGGTCTAAATCTAAACAGAGAAAATCTAGTTTTGCTAAACTAAAATTTGTTAAAACTAATGAGCATCTGAAAACACCTAAGGAGTCTGTTAAGAAGGTAGAGAATGATAAGCAAGCTAAATACCCTATGAAAAACAGTCAAAGTCCTAGAGGTAACCAGAGAAACTAGAATAATTTGATGACTCAGAAGTTAGGAAGTAATTTTGAGTTTAAAAATAAAGCTTGTTATGAATGTGGCAGTTTTAATCATTTGATCAAAGATTGTGATTTCTATGAAAAGAAAATGATGTAAAAATACTATATGGAATAATGCTAGAAGGGTGAATCACCAAAATTCTCAAAGAATAACTCACCCACATCCAAAAAGAAATTTTGTTCCAAGAGCAGTCTTAATGAAATCTGACCTTAAAACACTTAATACTGCTAGGCATAACTCTTCAAGAGCAGCAATATAAGTTAATACTGCCAGACCAATTAATACTGCTTACCCAAAACCAACAGTGAACTGTGCAAGGCCAGCATCAAATGTTTTTAATAGAGTACATTCACATGTTAGAAGGCTATTTAACATGTTTACATCAAATAAGAACATTAATTTCAATGAAAAAGTTAATACTGTTAAGGGAAATGTTACTACTGTTAGGCCAAAAGTAGTAGTAAGTGACGAGGCTAATGCTGTTAAGGCCTTAGCATGTTGGGTTTGGAGACCAAAGCAAAAAGTTTTAGACCATGTCTCTAGACACAATGGTGCATCAATGAACTTTAAAAGATTCAACCATGTTGATGCACAAGGCAGATCCAAGTCTGTAATGGCTTGGGTCCCCAAGAGAGCCTGATTCTCTTACTTTTTATGAAGGGTAATCCACAGCTGGAATTGCAGGAAAAAGGAGTAATTAACAGTGGATACTCTAGGCACATGACTGGAAAAAAGTCCTACCTCTCAGATTATGAATAAATTAATGGTGGATTTCTTGCCTTTGGAGGAGATCCCAAAGGAGGTAAAATCATTGGTAAAGGTAAAATCAGTACAGGTAAATTGGATTTTAAAGATGTGTACTTTGTTAAGGAGCTTAAGTTTAACCTTTTCAGTGTCTCACAAATGTGTGACAAGAAAAACAGTGTTCTTTTTACAGACACTGAATGTGTTGTTTTGTCTCCTGACTTTAAGCTACTTGATGAAAATCATGTCTTGCTTAGAGTTCCTAGAAAAGATAACATGTACAATGTTGATTTAAAGAATATTGTCCCTTCAGGAGGTCTAACTTGTCTCTTTGCAAAGGCCACATTAGATGAATCTAATCTTTGGCATAGAAGGCTTGGGCATATAAATTTCAAAACTATAAATAAACTGGTTAAGGGAAACCTTGTAAGAGGTTTACCTTCAAAACTTTTTGAAATTAATCAAACCTGTGTTGCTTGTCAGAAGGGAAAGCAACACAGAGCCTCTTGTAAGACCAAAATAGTCAGTTCAATCAGCCAACCTTTACAAATGTTGCATATGGATTTATTTGGCCCAACATTTGTAAAGAGTCTAATGAAAAAGATGTACTGCCTAGTTGTCACAGATGACTATAGTAGGTTTAGTTGGGTTTTCTTCTTAGCCACTAAGGATGAAACTAGTGAAATCCTTAAAACATTTATTACAGGCATAGAAAATCTAATAGACCTTAAGGTGAAAGTGATCAGATGTGACAATGAGACTGAATTCAAGAATAAGGTCATGAATCAGTTATATGAAATGAAGAGTATTAAGAGGGAATTTAGTGTTGCTAGGACTTCACAACAAAATAGAGTATCAAAAAGGAAAAATAGGACACTAATAGAGGCTGCTAAGACTATGCTAGCTGATTTAAAATTGCCAACAACTTTTTAGGCTGAAGAAGTTAATACTGCTTGTTATGTTCAAAATAGGGTGTTAGTTATCAAGCCTCACAACAAGACCCCTTAAGAACTTTTTCTAGGTAGAAAACATGCCTTAAGTTTCATGAGACCATTTGGGTATCCTGTTACTATTGTTAATACATTGATCACCTAGGTAAGTTTGATGGAAAGGCTGATGAAGGGTTCTTTGTAGGATACTCTACCAATAGCAAAGCATTCAGGGTATTCAATAATAGAACTAGAATAGTAGAAGAGAACCTGCATGTGAAGTTTAGTGAAGAAACACCTAATATTGCAGGAAATGGACCTAATTGGCTTTTTGATATAGATACTCTAACAAAATCTATGAATTATGAGCCAGTTGTTGCAGGGAATCAATCTAATAGTAGTGAAGGTACAAAAGCATGTGATGATGCAAGAAAAGATAGGATGGAGATAGTACCTGGCACAGATTACATACTAGTACCATTTTTTACTCAAGATCCATTATTCTCTTCTAATTCAAAGGATTCTCTTGATGTTAGATTCAAACTATCAGGGGAGGAGGAAAAGATGGATGTTGAACATCTAAAGAATAAAAATAGTGAGGTGCCAAATACAGAGGAGCCAAGAGTTAATTAAGAGCAGGATAAAAGTATTAACAGTACTAACAATATTAATACTGTTAGTTTAACTGTTAATATTGCTAGCATAGAAGATAACGTTGTTGATGAGAATATAGTCTATGGATGTATTGGTGATCAAAATATGCCTAATTTAGAAGAGATTGTCTATTCTGATAATGATGAAGAAGTTGGTGCAGAGGCTGACTTGAACAATTTGGCTATAACTATGCATGTCGGTCCTATTCCAACTACAAGAGTTTACAAGGATCATCCACTTGAATAAATTATTGCATATATACATTCAGCACCTCAAACCAGAAGAATGACAAAGAATGTGACTAAACATGGTATGTTTAGTTCAGTGCAATAGAGAATCAACCATAAAGACTTTTAGAATTATTTGTTTAATAGAGCCCACAAAGGTAATCCAAGCATTACAAGGTCTAAGTTGGATAGAAGTTATGCAAGAAGAGCTTCTGCAGTTCAAATTACAACAGGTTTGGACTTTGATGGATTTACCACATGGCAAAAGAGCTATTAGTACTAAATGGGTGTATAGGAACAAGAAAGATGAAAGAGGCATTGTAATCAGGAACAAGGCTAGGTTGGTTGCTCAGGGATACACTTAAGAAGAGGGAATTGATTATGATGAGGTTTTTGCTCTAGTTGCTAGGATTGAAGCAATTAGGTTGTTCTTAGCCTATGCCTCATTCAAAGACTTTGTTTTGTATCAGATGGATGTAAAGAGTGCATTTCTATATGGCAAGATTGAAAAGGAAGTTTATGTTTGTCAACCTCTAGGGTTTGAAGATCCAGAGTTTCCTAAAAAAGTTTATAAGGTAGAAAAGGCATTATATGGTCTACATCAAGCTCCTAGAGCTTGGTATGAGACTCTATCTACTTATTTATTAGACAATGGATTTTAGAGAGGCCAGATAGATAAGACTTTGTTCATTAAAAGAGTCAAAGGTGATATTCTACTAGTTTAAGTATATGTAGATGATATCATTTTTAGATCTACTAAGAAGGGTTTATACACTGAGTTTGAGAAATTGATGCACAAGAAGTTCCAGATGAGTTCTATGGGTGAGCTTACTTTCTTCTTAGGACTGCAAGTGACTCATAAAGATGATGGGTTTTTCATTAGTTAAGACAAGTATGTGGATGAAATTTTGAAGAAGTTTGGTTTTTTTACTGTAAAGACAGCAAGTACTCCTATGGAGACATCAAAGCCATTGCTCAAAGATGCAGAAGCTGAAAATGTTGATGTTCACTTATATAGATCAATGATTGGATCATTGATGTATCTAACAACTTCAAGGCCTGATATAATGTTTGCTGTATGTGCTTGTGCAAGATTTCAAGTCACATCTAAAGTTTCACATCTTCATGCTGTAAAGAGAATCTTTAGATACTTGAAAGGTCAACCTAAATTAGGCATTTGGTATCCTAAGGACTCACCATTTGACTTAGAAGCTTATACTGACAGTGACTATGCTGGTGCAAGTTTAGACAGGAAATCCACAACAGGAGGTTGTCAATTTCTTGGAAGGAGATTAATCTCATGGCAATGTAAGAAGCAAACTATAGTTGCTAACTCTACTACTGAAGCAGAATATGTAGCTGCATCTAGTTGCTGTGGACAGGTGTTATGGATTCAAAATCAAATGCTAGATTATGGATATAATTTCATGAATACTAAGATTTTCATTGGCAATGAAAGCACCATCTGCATTGTTAAGAATCCAGTGTTTCACTCAAAGACTAAGCACATTGAGATTAGACATCACTTCATCAGGGATTCAAATGAGAAGAGATTAATTCAAATGATCAAGATTCACACTGATCATAATGTTGTTGATTTACTCATAAAGGCATTTGATGTTAGCAGATTTCAATATCTGATTGCAAGTATTGGAATGCTTAACCTCTGAAGTATTAATTGTAGGGAGGTTAATTATGAAGTCTTGATTAATGAAAATCTGGAATGGAATGGAACAGCAGCTAAGGATGAAATTCACGTTAGTGTTATTAGAATGACTTACTACTGGTAAGTATACTTAATGCTGCTAGTTGCATTTAATACAGTTACTAAAATTAAAAATGTTGAACCAATCAAGCAGAAGTGGGTGAAGGGTCAGGAAATCCCACTGAACCCTAACACATCCACAACTGTCTCACTATTTAATCTTGAACCAATCACTGTTCCATCATTATCTTAACCTAAAAGAATCAAAAACCTAGGAAAGCCAAAAGGACCACTAAGATATCTCAGTCTAGTGGACCTATTCCCTTTGTATCAAATGAGACTGTCATTAAGGAGTGGGAAGATAGAATGGAAAGGGTTGCCACTACTGCTTCTAGCTTAGAAGCGGAGCAAGACAGTGGTAACATAAATAGGACCCAATTTATGGCAACACTTAATGAGTCTCTTTCTTAGGAAACTGGCTTAGGTAGTAGTCTCAGGTGCCAAGATACCATATTGGGGGGGTGCAGAAGCTCAAATTAGGTTTGAGGCCGCATCTAAACAGTCCAATGATCCACCTTTCTCAAGAGTTAACACACTTGGAAGTGAGGAGGACAACATGAAACTAAAGGAATTGATAGAATTTTGTACCAAACTGTCTATTAGGGCTCTTGATTTATGATATAAAAATAGATAGAGTGAATTGGTAAGAAAAAGAAATAAGAGATATAGTGAGTTGAAAATAGAAACAGAGTTGGTGATATAAAAACAAATAGAGTGAATTGGTAAGAAATAGAAATGAGAGATATTGTGAGATCAAAAATAGAAAGAGAGCTTGTGAGAGTAAATATTCTTGATGGAAATGCTTTTTTGAATAAAATTAGAGTTAATGCTGGTATATCAAAGTTAATGCTGCTAAGCTTAAACTTACAGCTGCCAGTACTAGTTTATGCTGCTAGGCATTCACTTACTGCTGTTAGGCATAAGTTAATGCTGCTAGTCATAACTTCCTACTACTGGGTTAGTTAATACTGTTAGGCTTAACTTAATGCTGCCAGTTTAAGTTAATGTTGTTGAGGGTGATTTCATAGATACTTTGATTAAGGGTTTCAATTACTCATTTGTTTGATTTTACACTTTGATATACTCTCTAATCATAAACCCTAACTCAATTTCATCTTTAATCATCAAAACCCATCACAATGTCGAGCCAAGTTTGCGAAACTCACGCATTGTGTTGCATTTTTGGAGAAAACCGAAGAAGTAATGGGTTTTGAAAGGAATCATTGATTTTCTAAATGCAATAGTTCTAACAAATATGCTGTTAACGGTTAATCCTTCAAGATATGAATTCATGGATTTAATAGTTTGGGAAATGCTAAGCTAAGATAGTTAATGGGGAACACCAAATACAAGCCCTAGTAGATAGGTAGAAGGTGATCATCACTGAGAAGAGTGTAAGAAGTGATCTTATGTTAGAAGATGATGAAAGGACTGAATGTCTTCCAAATGATGTAATTTTTGAATAAATGACACTCATGGGTATTGAAAATTCACTCAATGCTTACATTCTTTAAAGCTTATTTTTTATCCTAATGGAAATTATTTATCCATACCATACTTACCGTACTGCAATGCCTTAGTGCTAAAACTACAGCCTGGAATGAATTTAGTAGCACTATGGCATCTGCTATCATCTGTCTTGTTACAAACCAAAAATTTAACTTTTCCAAGTATATTTTTGATAATATGATGAAGAACTTTGAGGGTGGGGTTAAGTTTCTTATGTATCCAAGGTTTGTGCAAGTCTTCCTAGACAATCAAGTTAAAGGAATGACCAAACATAAAGGGATTTATGTTACACCTTCCCATACCAAGAAGGTGTTTGCTAACATGAAGAGGGAAGGAAAGGGATTTTCTGGTAAGGTCACACCTCTTTTCCAAACAATGATGGTTCAAGCTCCAGAAGATATGGGTGAAGATTCAGCTGCTCTTACTGATTCTCAATCCACACCCATTATTACTCAACCATCATCATCTAAGCCTCAAAAGAAAAAGTCTAAAAGGAAACAGAGGAAGGACGATGGTCCTAGAGATCTTATCCCTGATGAGGCTACTAATGAGGAACATGTAGCTACCCCTTCCTATGATCCATCTCAAAGTGGTGAGAATAGACTGCCACTGACTGAATTGATAAGTTTATGTATCAGTCTACAAGAGAAGGTTCTTGATTTGGAGAAAGAAAAGACTGCTCAAGCAAAGGAGATTGCTTGTTTAAAGAAGAGAGTTAAGTAGTTGGAAAAAAGAAGGAAGTCAAGAACTTCAGGGCTCAAAAGGTTAAGGAAGGTTGGTTTAGCTAAAGGGTAGAATCCTCTAATGATGTTAGTTTGGGTGCTCAGGAGGATGCATCCAAATAGGGGAGGAAGATAGCTGATCTTGATGCTGATGAAGAGGTGACCTTGATTGATGAGACTCAAGAAAGAAATGATGAAGAGATGTTGTTTGATGTACAAGATGATTTACGAGGTGAAGAAGTTGTTGCTGAAAAAGAAGTTGCTGAAAAGAAAGTTAGTGTTGCTGATCCAATTACTAATATTGATGAGTTGACTCTGGCTCAGACTCTAATAGAGATCAAAACACCTAAACCCAAAGCTATTACAACTGCTGCTACAACAACTACAACTACAAGACCCAAAGCTAGAGGGGTTGTAGTTCAAGAGCCAAGTGAATTCAAAACAACATCATCACCTTCACAAGCATCACAACTTCCACAGGCTAAAGACAAAGGCAAGGCAATAATGGTTGAGCCTAAAAAATATTTGAAAAAGAAAGATCAAATTGCACTTGATGAAGAAGTTGCTAGAAATCTTGAAGCCCAACTACAAGATGAATTGGAAGAAGAGAGGCTTCCAAGACAAAAGAAAGAAGAAGCCACCATAGCCTTAATTGAATCATGAGATAACACACAAGCAATGATAGAGGCTGATAGGTTAATGGCATAAAGACTGCAAATAAGAGAGCAAGAGGAATTGACAGATGAAGAGAAGGCAAGATTGTTTGTTGAACTCTTGGAGAATAGAAAGAAACATTTTGCAGCATTAAGAGCTCAAGAGAAAAGGAGCAAGCCACCAACTAAGTTACAAAAGAGAAATAAAATGTCTACCTATTTGAAAAACATGACCGGATACAAACACAATAAGCTAAAGAGCAAAAGTTATGATGAGATCCAAGAGATGTTTGATAAAGAGATGACAAGGGTAAACACTTTTGTAGACATGAATGCAGAGTTAGTGAAAGGCAGTAAGACAAAAGCAAAAGGCAGTTCTAAAAGAACAGGAGATGAGCTTGAATCTGATAAATCAAAGAAGCAGAAGATAGATGAGCATGTAGAAGCTAAAAAAGATTATGATCAAGAGGAGGCAGAGATGAAAAAGCATATTGAGATAGTTAAAGATGATGAGGTAGTAATTGATGCTATACCTCTAGCCACCAAACCTCTAATGATTGTTGAATACAAGATTGTTAAAGAAGGAATGTTTGGATACTTTCAATTGATAAGAGCTGATGGAAGTTCAAAAAGATACTTATCAATGATTAAGATGCTTCAGAATATTTAGAGAGAAGACTTGGAGACCCTCTGGAAGTTGGTTAAAGCTAAACATAGGAATAGAAGGCCAAAGGAGGATTATGAAAGAATTTTATAGGAAGATCTGAAAGTAATGTTTGAACCTAACATAAAAAGTGAAGTATGGAGAAATCTATAAGGATACAAATTGACTATTTGGAAGGTGGTTGATACCTATAGAGTGCACTTTGTGAGGTTTAAAAACCTACATATCTTTATGTTGGTTGAGAAAAGATATCCCCTTACACCAATAACAATCACAAACATACTGAACAAAAAGCTTCAAGCTGACCATTGGAATGAGATGTGTTATCAACTACTCAAGCTCATGACAAAGCAGGAAAAGGGTCAATGAAGTGTTTGAATGCATTCTCCTGGTGATGGTGAAGACTTTTAATGAAGAAACTTAAAGATTCAGATGATGAACATCAAGTTTAGGGGAGGATTGTTGGGTTTAAAAGACTTCAAGATATTCTTAGAGTTACTGCTGCTCATGTATATATTAGTGCTGTTGGTAATACTAATGAAAATTATACTAAGTAGTTAGTACTGGTAGTATAAAAGTTACTACTGCTAGTTACTACTGTTAGTATATATTAGTACTGTTAGTATAAAGTTACTGCTGCTAGTAGAAGTTAAGACTGCTCAGAGATGAAGACTGAAAATATACTAAGTAGTTACTACTGCTAGTACAAAAGTTAGTACTGCTAGTGTATGTTAGTACTGCTAAAGTAAACTTCTAAGTAGTTAATGCTGCTTGTGCTCAGTTACAACTACTGAGTGATTACTACTGCTGGAAGGATTATGCTGACAGAGATGAGATCAATGACTTATTAAAGAAGAGATAAAGATTGATTGGAGAACAAGAATACTTACAAAGATAAGTATTAGTTATTTGTAAAGAAGATATGTATAACTTATTTGTTTAAGAGATTATGTTTGCTTATAGAAAAGATCATGATAACTTAGGAAAGTATTGTAAGCCTTGTAGGACTCCTTGGTGTATAAAAGGAGGTCTTAGGGCATAATGTTAGACACACATCTTTGATATTCGTAGTTTCAAGGTTTTGTAAACCCTAACACTATTAAGAGTGTTCGTTTTATATTGAGATTGAAAGTTTGGTAATATGTTCTGTTATTGATTTTGTGTTACTGTTTTATTAGAATTCTTCTTAGTATCATAGACTAGATTCCGCATAGTCTTTGATATATTCAATCAAAGTTTCTACCATAGTTGTCTTGGATTTACTCAATACAACTAAGCCTTTTACAAACTAAGGAAGATCTATTCAAGTGGGATCAAAAAATCCTTAAAACATTCATAACTGGCATAGAAAATCTAATAGACCTTAAGGTAAAAGTAATTAGATGTGATAATGGGACTGAATTCAAGAATAAGGTCATGAATCAATTCTGTAAAATGAAGGGTATTAAGAGGGAATTTAGTGTTGCTAGGACTCCACAATAAAATGGAGTAGCAAAAAGGAAAAATAGAACACTAATAGAGGCTGCTAGGACTATGCTAGCTGATTTAAAGTTACCTACTACCTTTTGGGCTAAAGCAGTTAATACTGCTTGTTATGTACAAAATAGGGTATTAGTAATTAAGCCTTACAACAAGACCCCTTATGAACTTTTTCTAGGTAGAAAACCTGCCTTAAGCTTCATGAGACCATTTGGGTGTTCTATTACAATCCTTAATACCAGAGATCACCTAGGTAAGTTTGATGGAAAGGCTGATGAAGGGTTCTTTGTAGGATACTCTACCAATAGTAAAGCATTCAGAGTATTCAACAGTAGAACTAGGATAGTTGAAGAGAACCTGCATGTCAAGTTTAGTAAGGCTACACCTAATATTGTCGGAAGTGGACCTAATTGGCTTTTTGATATAGATGCTCTAACAAAATCTATGAATTATGAGCCAGTTGTTGCAGGGAATCAATCTAATGGTAGTGCAGGTACAAAAGCATGTTATGATGCAGGAAAAGCTAGAATGGAGACAGTACCTGGCAAAGATTACATACTGCTACCATTTTTGACTCAAGATCCATCGATCTCTTCTAGTTCAAAGGATTCTCCTGATGCTGGATTCAAACCATCAGAGGATGAGGAAAAGAAGGATGCTAAAGATCCAGAGAATAAAGATAGTGAGGTACCAAATACAGAGTAGCCAAGAGTTAATCAAGAGCAGGATGCAAATGTCAACAGCACTAACAACATTAATACTGTTAGTCTAACTGTTAATGCTGCTGACATAGAAAATAATGTTACTGATGAGAATATAGTCTATGGATGTGATGATGATCCAAACATGCCTAATTTGGAAGAGATTGTCTATTCGGATGATGATGAAGGAGTTGATGCAAAGGCTGACATGACTAATTTGGATACAAATATCCTTGTCAGTCCTACTCCAACTACCAGAATTCACAAGGATCATCCACTTGAACAAATCATTGGAGATATACATTCAGCACCTCAAACCAGAAGGATGACAAAGAATGTGACTGAACATGGTATGTTTAGTTCAGTGCAACAGAGAATCAACCATAAAGACTTTCAGAATTGTCTGTTTGCATGTTTCTTATCACAAGTAGAGCCCAAAAAGGTAATCCAAGCATTACAAGATCCAAGCTGGATAGAAGCTATGCAAGAAGAGCTTCTGCAGTTCAAATTACAACAGGTTTGGACTTTGATGGATTTACCACATGGCAAAAGAGCTATTGGTACTAAATGGGTGTACAGGAACAAGAAAGATGAAAGAGGCATTGTAATCAGGAACAAGGCTAGGTTGGTTGCTCAGGGATACACTCAAGAAGAGGGAATTGATTATGATGAGGTTTTTGCTCCAGTTGCTAGGATTGAAGCAATTAGGTTGTTCTTAGCCTATGCCTCATTCAAAGACTTTGTTGTGTATCAGATGGATGTGAAGAGTGCATTTCTATATGGCAAGATTGAAGAGGAAGTTTATGTCTGTCAACCTCTAGGGTTTGAAGATCCAGAGTTTCCTAACAAAGTTTATAAGGTAGAAAAGGCATTATATGGTCTACATCAAGCTCCTAAAGCTTGGTATGAGACTCTATCTACTTATTTATTGGACAATAGATTTCAGAGAGCCCAGATAGATAGGACTTTGTTCATTAAAAGGGTTAAAGGTGATATTCTACTAGTTCAAGTATATGTAGATGATATCATTTTTGGGTCTACAAGGAATGAGATGTGTACTGAGTTTGAAAAGATGATGCATAAGAAGTTCCAGATGAGTTCTATGGGAGAGCTCACATTCTTCTTAGGACTACAAGTAACTCAAAAAGATGATGGGATTTTTATCAGTCAAGATAAGTATGTGGATGAAATTTTGAAGAAGTTTGATTTTTCAACTGTAAAGACAACAAGTACTCCTATGGAGACTTCCAAGCCATTGCTTAAAGATGCAGAAGCCGAAGATATTGATGTTTACTTATATAGATCAATGATTGGATCATTGATGTGTCTAATAGATTCTAGGCCTGATATAATGTTTGTTGTATGTGCTTGTGCAAGATTTCAAGTCACACCTAAAGTTTCATATCTTTATGCTGTGAAAAGAATCTTTAGATACTTAAAAGGTCAACCTAAATTGGGCCTTTGGTATCCTAAGGACTCACCATTTGACTTGGAAGCTTATACTGACAGTGACTATGCTAGTTCAAGTTTAGACAGGAAATCCATAACAGGATGTTGTCAATTTCTTGGAAGAAGGTTGATTTCATGGCAATGTAAAAAGCAGACTATAGTTGCCAACTCCACTACTGAAGCAGAGTATGTTGCTGCTGCTAATTGCTGTGGACAGGTGTTATGGATCCAAAATCAATTGCTTGATTATGGATACAACTTTATGAACACCAAGATTTTCATTGACAATGAAAGCACAATCTGCATTGTTAAGAATCCAGTGTTTCACTCAAAGACTAAGCACATTAAGATTAGACATCACTTCATCAGGGATTCATATGAGAAGAGATTAATTTAAGTGATCAAGATTCACACTGATCACAATGTTGCTGATTTACTCACAAAGGCATTTGATGTTAGCAGATTTCAATATCTGATTGCAAGTATTGGAATGCTTAACCTCTGAAGTATTGATTGAGGGGAGGTTAATTGTGTTACTATGAAGCTGATTATACACAAAGGATGCTTGTAATGAAATGGAAATGCTGCATAACAACAAGCAGAAGTGGGTGAAGGGTCAAGAAATCCTATGAACCCTAACACACATCCACAACTGCTTCACTATCTAATCTTGAACCAATCACCGTTCCATCATTATCTTAACCCAAAAAGACTTAAAAACCTAGGAAAGCCAAAAGGCCCACTGAGATATCCCAGTCTAGTGGACCTATTCCCCTTGTAGCAGATGACACTGTCATTAAGGAGTGGGAAAACAGAATGGAAAGGGCTGCCATTACTGCTTCTAGCTTAGAAGCAGAGCAGAACAGTGGTAACATAAATAGGACCTAATCTATGGAACACTTAATGAGTCTTTTCCTTAGGGAACTGATTCAGATAGTGGTCCTAGGTGCCAAGATACCATATTAAGGGGTGCAGAAGCTCAAATTAGGTTTGAGGCTGCATCTAAACAGTCCAATGATCCACCTCTCTCAAGAGTTAACACACTTGGAAGTAGGGAGGACATCATGAAACTAAAGGAATTGATGGAATTTTATACCAAACTGTCTGAAAGGGCTCTTGTTGTGTGATATAAAAACAGATAATTGGTGAGAAAAAGAAATGAGAGATATTATGAGATTAAAAACAGAAAGAGAGAGCTTGTGAGAATCAAAATTGATGATGGTAATGCTTTTTGGAATGAAATTGAAGTTAATACTGGTGACTCAAAGTTAATACTGTTAGGCATAAACTTACTACCGCCAGTACTAGTTTATGCTGCTAGGCATTCACTTACTGCTGTTAGGCATAAGTTAATGCTGTCAATCATAACTTCCTACTGTTGGGTTAGTTAATACTGTTAGGCTTAACTTAATGATGCCAGTTCAAGTTAATGCTGTTGAGAGTGATTTCATAAATACTTCGATTAAGGTTTCAATCACTCATTCCTTTGATTTTACACTTTGTTATACTCTCTAATCATAAACCCTAACTCAATTTCATCTTTAATCATCGAAACCCATCACAATGTCGACCCCAAAGTTTGCTGAAACTCATAATTTGGTTGCATTTTTGGAGAAACAAAAAGAAAGTAATGGGTTTGAAGGCATTATTGATTGTCTGAATGCAAGTTTTATCAAATATGCGTTAACAGTTAATCCTACAGTATATGAATCATGCATTAAACAGTTCTGGACAACTGCCAAGGATAAGACAATTAATAGGGAACATCAGATACAAGCCCTAGTAGATAAGAAGAAGGTGATCATCACTGAGAAAAGTGTAAGAAGTGATCTTATGTTAGAAGATGCTGATGGGACTGAATGTCTGGAAAATGATGAAATTTTTGAACAGCTGACACTCATGGGGTATGAAAATCTTACTCAAAAGCTTACATTCTATAAAGCTTATTTTTCATCCCAATGGAAATTTCTTATCCATACCATCCTGTAATGCCTTAGTGCTAAAACTACAGCTTGGAATGAATTTAGTATCACTATGGCATCTGCTATCATCTGTCTTGCTACAAACAAAAAAATTAACTTTTCCAAGTACATTTTTGATAATATGATGAAGAACTTGGAGGGTGGGGTTAAATTTCTTATGTATTCAAGGTTTGTGCAAGTTTTCCTAGACAAACAAGTTGAAGGAATGTCCAAACATAAAGGAATTTATGTTACACCTTCCCACTTTGAAAAGGTGTTTGCTAACATGAAGAAACTAGGAAAGGATTTTTCCGGTAAGGTCACACCTCTTTTCCAAACAATGATGGTTCAAGCTCCAGAAGACATGGGTGAAGATTTAGCTACTCCTATTGATTCCCATTCCACACCCATTATTACTCAACCATCATCCTCTAAGCCTCAAAAGAAAAAGTTCAGAAGGAAGCAAAGGAAGGACAGTGGTTCTACAAAGCCTATCCCTGATGAGGCTACTAATGAGGAACTTACATCTACTCCTTCTTATGATCCACCTGAAAGTGGTGAGGATAGAATAAAACTTACTGAATTGATGAGTTTATGTACCAAACTACAAAAACAGGTTCTTGATTTGGAGGAAGCAAAGACTGCTCAAGGAGATTGCTAGTTTAAAGAAGAGAGTTAAGCAGTTGGAACAGAGAAGGAAGTCAAGAACTTCAGGGCTCAAAAGGTTAAGGAAGGTTGGTTCAGCTAGTAGGGTAGAATCCTCTAATGATGATAGTTTGGGTGCTCAGGAGGATGCATCCAAATAGGGGAGGAAAATAGCTGATCTTGATGCTGATGCAGAAGTGACCTTGATTGATGAGACTCAAGAAAGGAATGATGAAGAGATGTTGTTTGATGTACAAAATGATTTACAAGGTGAAGAAGTTGTTGCTAAAAAAGAAGTTGTTGCTGAAAAGGAAGTTAGTGCTGCTGATCTAGTTACTACTGATGGTGACGTAGTTACTACTGCTAATGTTGAAGTTACTACTGCCAGTGCTTCAACAACAACTATTGATGAGTTGACTTTGGCTCAGACTCTAATAGAGATCAAAGCAGCTAAACCCTGTTACAACTGTTGCTACAACAACTACAACTACAAGACTCAAGGCTAGAGGGGTTGTAGTTCAAGTGCCAAGTGAATTCAAAACAACATCATCACCTTTAGAAGCATCACAACTTCCACAAGCTAAAGACAAAGGAAAGGCAAAAATGGTTGAGCCTAAAAAACCTTTGAAGAAGAAAGATCAAATTACAATTGATGAAGAAGTTGTTAGAAATCTTGAAGCTCAACTACAAGCTAAATTAGAAGAAGAAGAAAGGCTTTCAAGACTAAAGGAAGAAGAAGCCAACATAGCTTTACTTGAATCATGAGATAACATACAAGCTATAATGGATGTTGACTTTCAATTGGCTCAACAAATGCAAACAGAAGAACAAGAACAGTTGAGTGTTAAAGAAAAGTCAAAATTGTTTGTAGAACTCTTGGAGAAGAGAAAGAAACACTTTGCAGCATCAAGAGCTCAAGAGAAAAGGAACCAGCCACCAACTAAGGCACAAAAGAGAAATACAATGTCTACCTATTTGAAGAACATGGCTAGATACAAACATAATCAGCTGAAGAACAAAAGTTATGATGAGATCCAGGAGATGTTTGATAAAGAGATTAAAAGGGTAAAAACTTTTGTAGACATGAATACAGAGTTGGTGAAAAGCAGTGAGACAAGAACAGAAGAAAGTTCTAAAAGAGCAGGAGATGAGCTTGAATCTGATAAATCAAAGAAGCAGAAGATAGATGAGCATGTAGAAGCTGAAAAAGATGATGATCAAGAGGAGGCAAAGATGAAAAATCATATTGAAATAGTTAAAAATGATGAGGTAGCAATTGATGATATACCTCTAGCCATCAAACCTCCTATGATTGTTGAATACAAGATTGTTAAAGAAGGGAAATTTGGATACTTCCAATTGATAAGAGCTGATGGAAGTTCAAAAAGATACTTACCAATGATTAAGATGCTCCAGAAAGAGTGTTTTGGGGTGATCTGAAGGTAATGTTTGAACCTGACATAAAAAGTGAAGTATGGAGAAATCTACAAGGATACAAAGTGACTATTTAGAAGCTGTTTGATACTTGTGGAGTACACTTTGTGAGGTTTAAAAATCTACATATCTTTATGTTGGTTGAGAAAAGATATCCACTTACACCAATAACAATCACAAACATGCTGAACAAGAAGCTTCAAGTTGACCATTGGAATAAGATGTGTTATCAACTTCTCAAGCTCATGACAAAGCAGGAAAAGGGTCAATGAAGTGTTTAAATGAATCCTCCTGATGATGGTGAAGACTTTTAATGAAGAAACTTAAAGATTTAGATGATGAACATTAAGTTTAGGGGAGGATTGTTGGGATTAAAAGACTTCAAGATGATTCTTAGAGATACTTCTGCTCAGTTACAACTGCTGAGTGATTACTACTGCTGGAATGATTATGCTGACAAAGATGAGATCAATGACTTATCAGAGAAGATAAAGATTAATTGGAGAACAAGAATACTTACGAAGATAAGTATTAGTTATTTGTAAAGAAGATATGTATAACTTATTTGTTTAAGAGATTACGTTTGTTTATAGAAAAGATCATGATAACTTAGGAAAGTATTGTAAGCCTTGTAGGACTCATTGGTGTATAAAAGGAGGTCCTAGGGCATGTAGTTTGATATATCTCTTTTACACATCTTTGATATTCGTAGCTTCAAGGTTTTGTAACCCTAACACTATTAAGAGTGTTCGTTTTATATTGAGGCTGAAAGTTTGGTAATTTGTTATTGAATTTGTGTTACTGTTTTATTAAGAATTCTTCTTAGTATCATTGACTAGATTCTGCATAGTCTTTGATATTCATAATCAAAGTTTCTATTATAGTTTTCTTGGATTTATTCAATATAACTAAGTTTTTTACAAGCTAAGCAAGATCTATTCAAGTGGGATCAACACTTCTTAAGAACTTCTGATTCACATCTTCTTGTGAGATAGTTTCACCATGAATCTCCAACTGACTGATAAGCTTTTGAAGCCTATCAAAGGTTTGATCTAACACCTCTGAGCTAGATGCAGTAAAATTTTCATAATGCTGCTTTAGAAGATTCCTCTAAGTCTTTTTGGTAGCAATATTCCCTCCAAACCTCTTCTCAATAGCCTGCAGCAATGACTTGGCATCTTTGATGGAGTTAAACTTTAAATGATGTTCATTAGGGATGCCCATCAATAAAGTGCTTTTTGCCTTCAACTCTAACATCCTTTGTGTCTTTTCTTCAGCTATTGTAGGAGGTATTACTTTCTCAACACCTTCCACAAGTGTTGTTTTTGGTGCAGTATTTCCATTTTCTATGACCTCTCATAGAGCATAGTCAACCATCTGGATGTACTATTCCATCCTCATCCTCCAAAGCTCATACTCACCTGGTTTGATCATATGCACTTTTGATGCAGCCACCATATGTATTGAGTCTTGATCCATGTCTTCTTAGCAAAGTTTCTCAAAGCAACAAGCTCTGATACCACTTGTTGATCCTACTTGAATGGATCTTGAATTATTTAGCTTGTGTAAAGTTTAGTTATGCAAGATAAATCCTACACAACTATAGTAGAAACTTTGTTTGATAATACTAAAGATTATGCGGAATCTAATATTTAATATAAGAAGAATTCTTCAATGACACAGTAATACTAATGAGTACACATATTAACAAATAAAAGCTTCAATATATTAATACGAATACTCTTAACTAGTATTAGGGTTACAAAACCTTGAAGCTATAATGATATCAAAACAAAAGATTTCTAGATATCTAACTCTATGCCCTAGGACCTCCTTTTATACACCAATGAGTCCTAACCGGCTTACAATATTCTCCTAAGTTATCATGATCTTTTAAATAAATAACTTATACGTATCTTTTACAAAAATATCTCATACATATCTCATAAGCAATCTTTATCTTTTCTTCTGTCTTTATCCATTCCTTGACAGTAGAAACTCTTTCAGCACTCTTAATCCTTCAGCAGTTGTAACTTTTATACCAACAGCATTAACTTTCAACACCAACATTAGTAACTTTTATACCAGCAGCACTAACTATGTACAAGCAGCATTAACTACTTAGAAAGTTTTCTTCAATCTTCACTAGCAGTACTAAGTTACACTAGCAATACTAACTTTACTTTAGCAGTAGTAACTAGCAGTAGTAATATACACTAGCAGTAGTAACTTACACTAACAGTAGTAACTTACACTAGCAGTAGTAACTTACACTAGCAGTAGTAACTTACACTAGCAGTACTAACTACTTAGCATATTTTTTATTAAGATTACTGACAGCACTAAGTTTTGCTTAGCAGCAATAATTCTATCCTTAGCAATCTTAACTTCCACTAGCAGTAGTAATCATCCAAACAGCATCAAGAGGTTTTTAATCCCAACAGTAACGCTCCCGGAAACATATTCCGTTGCGACCCAATTTTGGGGGTGTTACAGATTGGTAATTAGAGTCAATGTTATAGAGAACTAGGTTGCATTTTACCTAGACTATAACCGTTTTACAAACATTGGATCATACAAAAGGGTGTTAACGGGACATATACACATTGTTTGTTGCATTAGTTGGTCATACTAGATGCTTACATGATTCATATACGTATTCATATTATAGTACGTATATTACTATGAGGGTCTTACACACACACACACACACACACACACACACACACACACACACACACACATATATATATATATATATATATATATATATAC